>VZRL01006572.1:651892-691632 GCA_013397895.1 Origma solitaria
ATTTAGAAAGGTAAATTCCAGTTATCTTATTCACTCTGACGCAACATTAGTTATTGCAATGCATCTAGTACAGCCTTCTGAAAGTTGTAAGTTTAACAATTGAATACTCTATTTCTAGAGATTGCATTGAAGCACAAATTTAAGGTGTGTCTTAAAAAACCCCTAAACTGTATTTTTTGGGACTGAAGATATGTGAGGTAACTAAACCAAACACAGAACTTTAAAGAAATGGAAATACATTATTATGAATGGAAACATTCAGGTAATAAAAGAGGTGCTGAACTGCTATTGTATTCACAAATTTCAGAATAGTTAAAAAAACCAATTAGTTAAATGCTAATTCAGTTAATTTCTATAGTGTGAGTGTCCTGGTTCTGGCCAGGACTGGGTTGATTTTTGCAGTAGCCAGGAGGATGTATAGCCAGGACCCAGAAGTTATTCTGTACCACCTCACATCATTGCTGAGGGCTGGAGGAAAGGGATTAACTTCTGAGGAGCTCCTTCTGCTCAAGTACACATGGTGTGTGTCCTGGGCTGGAGGGAGTGGCCAGTCCCGAGCCAGAGGAAGCAGCAAGGTGGCATCAGTTCCAAGCTGGAGGAAGCGGTAGGGATGACGTGTCTGTGGTCAAAATATTGATTTTACTGCATTACAAAAATTTATATCTGTGCGTATACCTGTTACGGATAATGCAAGACGACACACTTCAAGTCAAGAACTGATAGTTCATCTGACGTTATGTTAACAAGAACCAAGGGCACAATTCAGTAACTACAGCTTTACTAAGATTTGCCACTGTGTACTTAGAGATATAGAGTAGCTCTGCCTGTACCACAAACTGCTAAAATTTTGTTGCTGTAAATTTCTAGTTGCTGAGACAAGGGCCTCAGTCAGAAAGGAAACACAGACCCATGTTTTTGGTGGGGAAAGTAACAGCCTTTTCAAGCTGCCGGTTATTGGCCGTACTGGTGTGTCCATTGCTTTTGCAGAAAGGACCTGAGACGTATCTTCAGCAAATGCTTACTTAAAACCCTATATATTTATATGAAAGGTACTGGTTTTGAAGAATTCTGTTCCTTCACATGCTACTCCTTCTGTCCTTCAAAAAACTTAATAGAAAACAGCACTGGAAATACTGGTGGGAAAAAAAACCAGTCTGTAATGCTGGCATACTAGCTCCAGATGATAATGATTTTATTAGCATGAAAAGAAAATAAATCTGCTTTTAGGTGCTAAAATTTGTGTAGTTTTCTCTTGCTTATCTATTCTAACAGGAAAAATAAAGTAAGGTAACAAATCGACCTCACATGTCACTTTTATTTCCACTTTAACTTTTTCATAAAGATATTCAAAAATATTGAGGATTCTGTAGTTGCTAAACCACACATTATATATGTTATTGCACTATGTATACTAAATTTATCGTATTCTGTAATATGTTCTATCACTTTCAGAAGTTATGAGGTATTTCTGCTATGATGATTACATAGGATCCCTAACTGACATAAACTCAAGCATACTGAAGATTGGTAATTACTTACCAGGTTTTCTGTCCTGGGACCTTTTGCTGAAAATCAGGTGCTGCTGACTGCTACTGACAGTCCAAGTTGTTGAAGATCACTGCTCAATCACTGAACATAAATAGCTGCTGGAAAATATTTCTTTTTTTCTTTTTAAGGTACCAGAGTTATTCAAACTTACTCGGCTATATACATTAACCCGATGCTGGATTTGTCACATTTCTTCACTCAAAGTGGCTGTAGAGAGTGAGTGTAAGAAGCATGGGTGATCCAACAGCAAACGGTTCTAAAGGCTCAGTAGTTTGAGTGAAAAAAATTACTTGGTTAGGTTTCAAGAAGATATTTGGTGCCCACAGTAAGTTATTAATTATACAGAAGAAAATATGGATTCATTCAAACAAAAATAAATTAAATGCCTTGAAAACTAACAGGACAATTCATGTAATATCTTTGAAGTGACTTTTATTAGCTCATAGAGAGGTTTCTAGAGAAGCTCCTTCAAACCGATTTTAGGATTAGTTTTGCCCAGTATCCATGATCTTTAAATAATGATATAAGGTGTTGAATGATCAAAAAATGTAAAAAACCGCAGCACCCTAGATGATCTAAGAACTAGGATAAAAAAGTACAATTATTAGTCACTTGACAAGAAATTCAATTCTGAGAAAATAGATTAAAATGATCCTGTCATTATAAGAAGTGATAGTTCTAGGTTCCCATAAATAGTACCTGTTACATCTACCCTTGTGACACCACTGAATCTCATTACATTTATGTGCTGTTTACATAAACATACACCTTCCCCTCCTCCCATCCTCCCCATTTTTGATTAAGTATGCAGGCTAAAAGTTTCTAAAGGTCATTTTTCTAACAGCCTGAACAGTTTTAAACATCTGTCAATTGAAAAGGAAAAAAACATCTGCTGAAGAGCATTCTGTCTTTTGGTCTTCAGCTCATTCGATATTAACATTACCCTTTTCTCCTCATAGATCACTGCCAGCCTTTTTTCTCAGTCATACACATTTTTTGACCTGTGACAAAATCTGGTTTGACATATTACCCTGAGAGTGACAGTTCCTCAAACTACACTTTATATGGCTATGGGGAAGAGGAGAATACACTGTCCAATTCTATATCCATGAACATTTTTGCTTCATTCATTGTTTCTTTTCTATTTCTATACAATGTTGTACAAAAGGAGTGCATTCTTCCATGTGAATTATTTTCTGAGAAGAGTTTTCATTACTTTTATTTGAAGTCTTTTCTTGTTTGTCTGCTAGAATTACTTTTATTTTTCTGCAACAGTCTGTGCTTTCTTTTGCTTATTGTTAATATGATACTGTTTTTTTAACCTAAATCTCACTAATTTGACCCATCTCTATGCATTTGGGATGTTTCACATTTTCATAATAGCAGGGTGCTTTACAAATTCAATGAATCAGTATTATTTTTTGTCCAAAAACAGTGGGAAGACAGACGTTCTTTTTTCAACTAGAGAATGAGAAGCATGAAGTCTTGTTGTAGGCCAGTAATTGCCTAGCAGTGTAGCCAGGGACCACAGTAGCCCAGAGTGCAATCCTGTTCACCTTCATTAAGCACCATTAGCGAGTTTGGGGATGGTACCAAACTAAGAAGTGCTGTTGCCTCTCTTGAGGGACAGGAGGCCCTGCAGATTGATGTTGGTAGACTGGAGTTTTGGGCAACGATAAATGGGATGAAAATTGACAAGTCAAGATGCTGGATTCTGCATGTAGGCAGATTTAATGCCTTGCACACATTAAGAATTGGAAGAGAAGTAGCTGGAGAGCAGTCTGGCAGAAAGGATGTGGCAGAGCTGATTGACAGCAGGCTCAGTGTAAGTCATCAGTAGGCCTTGGAGCCAAGAGGTCAAACTACATCTTGGGGTGCAGTAAACACTATTAATTCGAATGTTGCTGTATACATAACTAATTGGTCAAAAGAGATGATTATTCTGCTGTATTTAGTGCTAACACAGCTTCACCTTGAGTACTGCTTGCATTTCTTGGCCTCACAACTTAAGAAGGATGTGATGGCTCTTGAATTCATCCAGAGGAGAGCAATGATGTTGGTGAAAGGGTTGGAGAGCCTGTGCTGTGAGGAATGGCTGAGGACTTTGGGCTTGTCTAGTTCGGAGAAAAGGAGGCTGAGGAACAACCTCAATTGCTCTCTCCAGCTTCCTGTAAAAGCTGTGAAAGGTGTGAAAAGGGAGATGCTTGTCTCTTCCCTGGTATCCAGTGGTAGGATGTGTGTGGTTGTGGTTCAAAGTTGCACATGGGGAGGTTTAGATTGGACCTTAGGAAGCATTTCTTTACTGAGGAAGTGGTCAAACACTGAAAGAGGTTTCTTAGAAAGGTGGTCAATGCTCCAGGCCTGTCAGTGTTTAAGAGGTGTTTGGATAATGCCTTTGAATGATGCGTTTAAGATGTTGGTCAGACCTGAAGAGGTCAGGTAGTTAGACTGGAGGATCATTCTAAGTGGTTGCGTGTAGTTTAAACGAAAAATTCTATTACATCTATTGTGTTCTTTAGTCATTTTACTGCTTTGGTTTTGGAGTCACGAGTGTGCTCATATGGTTCGCAGGGTCTTCTGATGCCACAAAAAGCAGACTTTTTCATATGCCCATTTTCACTGTGGAGACATACAGCTACAAGCTTGCTTTCATTTACAGAATTTCCTTTTGAAATGTCACTCCTTTGGCACCTAACTCTTTTTGGCAAATCTTTTTGCACCATAAAACCAGCTTGCTGTTTGCAGTATACTAGTTGGTGTCACCCCAAGAGAAGGGAGCTCTGTGATATGATTCCACTAACTATAAAGCCTAATTTTATTCCTTGCTGTCTGACATATCCAGGCAGATAGCAAGGAATAATACAGATAGTATCCAATAAGTAATACAGCTAGTATTCGTTGAAGTAATACATATAGTATCCAATGACTCAGACTCAGACTCTTATACGACACCAGGACTTTTATAAAGGTGTTTGCATGCTAGTTACAATTCCTTGTCTTTGACTCTAAAACCTGTTTTTTCCCCTGATTTGTCTTTTGTTTTGCTTCATTCTTAGTGTAATTTCTACCTGCCACTCAATACTGGAAGAAGAAAATTTTTCATTCTGTGGGGTCACATTAACACTCCAGTACTATTAAATAGATCAAACACATGCTCAGGTTAAATTGAGGTAACCTAGCAGAACAAGGCAAATTCTGATTGCCTAGAAGCAGACAATAAATTAGCCTTTACAGGTTTAACTGTCCTAACTACACACAACAGGAGTAGTTTTCAAAGGTTAAAACAGCTGAAAAAAGCGATTAAGAAAACTACCACACCTTATAGAAAAGGGAACACAGAGCCAATCAAGAGCCTTTTATTTTTCAGTGTGTCAAAACCCTATAAAATTACAGTATGCTTTATCATACATCAGTAGCAATTAGGGGAAAGATTATACTCTTACCTGCAGAGAGTCTTGAAAGACAACAGAGCTATCTTAGTTTCATGAAAGCTGTTAGGCTTATCAGATGGATGAAGGAGTGCAAAACATCTGCTGAATATCATTTAAAAATAATCGGTTTAAAAAGTTATCTCCTTGCTGCAGTTCTTGGGAAGAAATCACATGGAACTTTGTAAACACAGGATTTGAATTTCTGATGAGAATGGGAAATACTTTTTTTTTAAAAATTTGTGTATATCCAAAAAAATAAAAAGATTTTTTTCATTCCAAAAGAAAGAAATTCTTTCTTCTGGGAAAATCAAACAAAAAAGACAAGAAAATGCATTTTGATAATTATGGTGATACAATGATACCTTTATTTTTTTACCTATCAATACCTGCTGTTATTTTGTAAACTTAGGTGTAATTGCCTCTGATCATGAAGGTCTAGAAGCCCTGATTGTATGTTCAGAGTAATTACTTACAGCTTTATCTAAAATATTTGGATTATTTCACAACATCATTATTATTATTATTATTATTATAGTTAACAGCTCAGTTAAGAAAGGGCCTCTGTACCTACCAGTTGCAGACTGTCAGTTCTCAGGTGTTTCAAGGATGGCTGTGTACTTTATGCAGGTGTAAGAAAAGAGAAATTGACAAGATCGTAACATTTCTACAAGAACACATTCGTGACCATAAAATAATGAAATCACCTGGGACCTCTAACTAAACATCTGAGCTGTAGAAGCTGTGAGTTACCTGTTTCCTCTGCTCAGACAGAATTAATCACATGCAGAGTTTCATAGACTGTCCTTGGAAATGTATACAATTATAAAAACCTTTTTAGTTCCATTTTTATTCATTTAATTTTTCAAGACAGTTTTCATTTTTTTAAGTTAAGCACACTGTAGAACTTCTAGTAGGGAAACTATAATCTGCTGTGCAAAGTTAATAAGACTGTGTTTGTTGTTTATATAGTTTAGTTAAGCAATACAACTTTAAGCAAGTTGTACTTTGGCATTCCATGGTCTGATCCTTCATTATGATACAGTGCTTTTTATTTCTATTTTATTGTTACAAATAGTTTTAAAAGAGAAATTTGGTTGTCTTCCTCAACATTCAAATTGTTGGGTCTAGACTATTAACCATATCTGGGCCTAAACTGAAATCAGGGACACTTTTAAATAACAAACCTGTTATTGAAATGGTTTTCTTTCTCTCTGATTCCAGAGTTTCTCCCTTATTTTCAGCATAATTTGAAATTTAGATCTGGAGTATAGGATGTCAGTGGCAGATTTGCACATTTTGAGCAATGACTTTAGTATTCATTAGGAAACAAGCCTTCAGCAATTAGACTTAAATATTTAAAATTTTTTGTTTATAAACATAATACATTAATATGGCTCAACTTGGACTTAAAGGACACTTTTGGAAGAGAGAGACTCTGTTTCTACATCTATGTGTTTTGTGATAATACTGCTACCAAAAGTGCTACCTCAACATAACACAGACATCTGTTTCAGTGATATCTATAACCATTGTCTAACATTGGAAAAGACAAATCACAATTATGTGGTAATGGTAATGTTTCCTTTGCACATAAACTCCTTCAGATGGTTTTTGCCATTCCAAAGGACACTGTAAACAGAATATATAAAACTGAAGAGTGCAAATGTATTTATTGACCAAGAGATACATTAAACCACAAGGATTAGCAAACTCCTCAACTAAGCATTAATACATTCACCATCCTTGATGAGCATCTGCAAGCCAGGCAGCCAGAGTCAGGAGAAATTGCCAAGGGCTCTGACAGCTTGTCTGCTGATTCTTTGACCTTATTCTTGGGATTTTTGTAAACTTTCACATCACTATTTCTTCTTGTGAATCATTGCTAATACTGTCTCAGCAATTGTACTTCTGTCTGTGCTTTTATTTGTTTTATATCTCTTCTTTTCAGAGACTTTCTCACAAGTCAATAACCCTTAGTTAAACTGGGTCAAGGTCACAGAGCAATGTGGGACCAAACTAGGGCATAAATTACAGACATCAGAGCCCTAGGGAGAAGGGTTTCAGAAAAATAGGACAACTCTGAACCAGTTTTCTGAAAAGAAACCTATTGTTAACTCTGGGATTGCTGTGCAAATTATGGCTAATTACAAATAATATATTCTCCAGGTTTTTTTTTAAATGAAAATTTAGTGACTAAATTGAAAAATATTTTTATGATATTGTCAGCAGGACAGCATAGTTTAATTTAGAGGAAAAGACTGAATGTATATTTAACATAGCTTCAGAAAATGGTAAACATAGATTTAAAATTAAAATTCTAGAAAACAAAAAATACTAGCTTAAATACTCACCTAATTCACAAAATAAGTGCATAAGCACCTTGATAGGGAAGAGATCAGAATTCATGGTGTTTCTGTGGGTTTCATTAAGATGTATCAACTCAGCCAATGGTGCATGAAATCACAGCAATTGACACAAACCTCCAAATGGAAGCAAATGGGAAGCCTGATTATTGAAGGAATGAGAAAAGACAACATTGGTCAGCAGTCCTGGGACCTTCTGGCTGACGATAATGTTTTGTTTATTGGGATTTCATGACTGATCTAAAATCCTTAAAACCTACTGAGGATTTTTTTTAAAGAAAAATGAGGCTCTAAAACAACTATCAAGTCTTTGACCAAATGAATTCCTTATTTTGGAATAGAAAACTGTACATTCTTGCCTGTAGTATGGACACTACTGTATTTCATCCTTGAAGAATACCAACACTATTGTTAATTTATAGTCCAGACAGATTACTTTGTTTGCTTGTCACTTTATTCCCAAACAAGTTGTTTTCCAGAATTAAAAAGGACAATAAGAAGAAAGATTTTGGACATTCTCCAATTTATCTTCAAAAGCAGAAAAAAGCATGGCATTTCTGAGGGGATTTTTTGCACAAACTGTCCTGATAATGAGTTTAGATTTAGTTTGGGTCTGTTTGATTTTAAAAAAATATTTATTTCTAACTTCATAATATTTACCCTTAAAAATCTCATTTTGTGTTCTTTGGATCAGATCGTTCCTTATTTGTTAGTTGCCATATTTATAGACAGAGGTAATACATCTTTAGTCCAACAAGCATATAATATCATAAATATTTCATATTTACAGCCTAGAAATTAGTAAAACTCTAGCAAAGAGGTTTAGTGAACAAAAGTTTATTACAGACTTCTGGAAAAAGATCTTTGCCTGGCTTCATTTCTGAATACAGAGTGTCATCTGATATATTTCTTGTTCTTCTGCAATATTTCTCTTATTTCTTTCCCTAAAGAAGTGTTTAGATGCTCTCGTTAAACAAACAGTCCCATTGTATTGTAACAAAGATATAAAAGGAGTAGAACTTATTTTTTACAGACACCTGAACACAGATTGGATGTTCAGATCTCTGCTCCTCCAGGACTTGCCCTCTCCTTGTCTTAATCATACTGAGTTGAGAATTAATATGCTAGCAATACACCACCTAAATACTGCCATCCCACAGAAATTCACCTGAGAATTAAGCTCCACTTTTACTCAAGGTCACACTGTTTGTAGTTCATCTGAAATACCTTGAACATCCCTTTTGAGATGGGATGGGTCTCATTTAAGGTTTATCTGTTTCTCTTGCCTATGAAGAGATTCACATGTACAAGGTACAAACAGAAAAACTAAGGTAAAAAATATTTATATAAACTAAGATAATACATTTTTATAGAAATCAATATAATGGTATACCTTTCAGACTCCTTTAATATGTCTCATTAAAGGGACCCTAGGTTACTTTTTAAAAATCTTTATTACAGAGTACTTTTCTGATATATACAAATACCTGTACTAAGTATGCAGTCAAGGATATGATTTCTTCCCTCTCCTTCTTAGTTTACAAAACTTTTTATTTATATACTCAGTAAGTTCACAGATCAACAATGCTTTAAAAGCATTTTGCTTAGCACGTTTAAGTGTAGTTGAACTTAATGTAATTATAAATAAACTTGAATGAAAAAGATTTAATATATGACGATGTTTCCTGTTGACACCTGACACTATACCATCATCGTTGTTTGTTTAAAAGAAATTATTTAGGGATTTTAAGAATTTGTATTTTAGTGGTAAGTCTTCTAGTTTGATTTTAAGATAATTAGCACCATTTGTCTAGATTTGTGGAAAAAATATGAAATATCAAAAAAAAAAGTCACACAAACACAAAACATTGTGACTACAACAAAAAGACTAAACATTTTTCATTATATATCTGATTTTCTCTGAGTGTAGTATCAGATCTTAAGCTGGTGCTAATACATATCAGGAAATGAGCATATTATGGAGAAAAATAGCATAACTCAGAAGTGATTGAGCCTTGCAGAGAATTAAAATCCAACCGCCAGCTCAGAGAGCATTAGAAGTTTAAAAATAAAATTTCATGTTCTCGCAATTCTGCAAAGTGTGCTATTATTACCGCTTAAGAGGTTGAGATAGTGACATCAGTGAAAAACTGGCAAATACAGGAGGGATTGAGTGATCTCTACTTCTGCTTTAAATTTATTCTTGTTTCTTTATATTTACTGCAGCTTTCTGCCTGTGGACACATGGTACTTCTCTGGGTATGTGCAGCTCCAAACTGTCTGGAATCAGGTTAATATGTGAAGTCCACAGCCATATAAAAGATTAATGTGAGATGATAAACATAATTTCATTGACTAAACATACTGCTGTGAAAGACAATGCTATAATGAATAACTATCAGAAGTGGCAGGCACATGAAACTGCAGGTTCCTTAAAAAAAAGCATTGTTCATAAAACCCCCAAAATATGAGAACCCTTTATAATATTCTTAAGATAGATTACAGTTTCATTACTCAAACTAGAGGATATATTAACTAAAAATGTCTCTTATAAAAAACATTTTCAGGACTGTGAAAACTTTAGTAGCATTCCTTGCTGATGTTTCATTGCTTTCTCTCCTATCATCCTGTTCTTTTATGCACCTTAGAATCTGCAATTTCGCAAATTATCAGCAAGTAGATTTCCACAGATGAGGTGGGAATTGATGGTGCTGCACTCTGGCAATTACCATGACGATGTTACTGAGTACCTTTCACAGTGGCAAAGCAGAAGGGTTGTTAGATTTGATTGAGGAGCTGACAGCATGCTTTTCCGGTTGTCACACAACAATGAAGTAGCAACCAGAACATTGGCTGACTGCTGCTTAAATGCACTTCCTCTCCACTATCATATTCCTCTTGCCCTTGTTCTTCTTTTCTGTATTATTCCATTGACACCTCAAAGACTATAAATACAAGCTAGTATCTCAACTATGCCTTTAAACTGATAGACAAATGCACTGTTTCATTGAGCTATTTCTCTGACCAAGAGTCAGAAAGGCACTTACCAAAATGGTGGATATTTTTTTGTTTTATTCTGTGGAAAATTTATAAGATAATAAACTTTTTTTGGTAAGTAGAATACACTAAATTCCATAGCCTTCTGTGCTGTCCCCATCGTTTCCACGTTCTGAGCTGAATTCAGGTATCTGTGAGTAGATTCTAATGCAGAGCAAAGACGTTTGCCATCCACCAACTGCAGGCTACTCTGCAGTCTTTTTGTCTCTGTCTGCAGGCACATAAGAAACTTTTTCCAAACAAAATACAATTTTCTCACAAAAATTAATTTCAAAAAAAGTTGCCACAACGTTAAACTTGATTTGGTTTTGCAAGGTTATATGATCTTCCGTGAACCTTTGTAAGGTTATATGAGGATCACTCTTTGCCACATTACCATTAAGCTACTTACCATGTATGCCCTGCATCAAAGCAGCTATTTTAAGGAACCAAATCATATGTACAAATACACTTTTAGTTTCTCAACAGATATCTCGAAATTGTAAAATTATCTTCTTACAGGTGAAAATTGAAGTTTTATGTGAAGATTCTGTTTAATTTTCATTTATATGTTTCAAGTTTTAAAAGTAAGATTTTGTATGTGGTTTTGGTTATTGAGTGAGTTAGGAAGGCTGTTCTCTAATACTGAGCCTGACAGTGCATAAATTAAATGGTACCTCTGCTTCTAAGCTATTAAATCTTGTATCTAAACATAAAAACTTGAACTGCCTCCTGAGTGCGAGTGCCATAGCTACCTGCAGACAAGTATAAACACATGCACTCCATCTGAGCACCTGGGCACTTGGCAATTGACTAAGCTCCATCACAATTCACAAATCAACTGGAAAAGGACTAAATGACTTCTAAATTCATGGTTACTATAATCCAGTAGTCATGCTCAGGCCATGAATAAGCTTTGAGCTTTCTTTGAATCACAGCAGTTGCATTGGTTTCATTCAAAATCTTCCTGGGGAAGAGTGAATCTGAGGCCCAAGCTTATTACTCTTCTTAGTACCAGAGGATTCAAATGCATAAAAGAATGAGTTATGAGCTACAAATTAACTTGGAATGAAGACATGCTTCACTCAGCTTGGAAATGCTCAACTGAAGTCATGTAAGGTGTATATAACCACATAATCACAAACCATATTTACCATGGCAAATTTCTTTTTGCTGGGTTATGCTGTAAGGAAGGAAGGCTACTGTATACTTAGAAAAAGTAAGCAAGAAGGTTCTTACACTTCAAAATCTTCCACAGAGCAAGAGTGAATAGATCTCTTACAGAGAGATAAGAATTTGTTGTTAGTCCAATTAATGTTTCAAAAATTTAATAGTCCAGATTATTTAATGCAGAAAAGCCTCACTAAAAATACAACTGAAATTTCTATTTAAAAAAAGCACTTAGTCAGTCCAAGCAACTCTCCCTGTTCCCTGGTTTGGTACTCACATCCCAAGAAATATCTCTCAGGATCTGAAAGTCAACACTTAGCCCTTTCTTGAGAAGAAGGAGGCTGGTAAAGGAGATTGTGATGAGCTCACAGTGCTCCGCCCTCTCTGCTGGTTCAAGGATGAGGAAAATGTGTTCAGACGTACCCCTAACAATCAACATTCACTCCCATACATAAGCACCTAAATGCTTTACAGAAACCACTGACTGCTCTTACCATCTGGGAATGGGCAGGAAATGTCAGCATTCACCAGCTGTGTTATATCATGCATTTTGGGATATTTGAAAATGGAAATCTATCTTCAGCAAGGAAAGGGAAGGTGAAGGCTCCACAGTTTATACTGGACTGGATGTTAGCAAATTGAGAATAGGCTTAACTCTTTATTCAGGATGTTGGTTCGTGCAGAATGCATTAAGAACTCTGATTTTTTTGAAAATAATTTTGAAATTTTGTGTTGAAAATTTGTGTCAAAAATATGTAAAAAATTTACTTACTTCTATGCAGGTTTTTATAAGCCTTGAATCCAAGGTGTTGAAGGTAAAAAATATTGGAGCTAACTCTCTACATTCAGCGTAACATGATATCTGTTGTACTTAGATGTTCCGCAAATGCATGTGAATTGCGTGCATGTAACGAATAGGCCACAAGATATTTGTATTTACACTGAAATAGCCATAATTTTCCCTTTTTTATTACTTGCTTTGTTTCAGACTGGGACATGGTGCTACTTGTGATGTTCATAAAGGATCTCTTCCATTCAGAGAGTGATAATTCTCCCTTACTTTTTTGTTGCTCCTATAATTTTATGATTATTCTAATTTAGTTTCATTCATTTGCTTTATCTTAAGATAAATTAAAACTTCAGTTCTGATTCTAATTCTACCAAAGTAAAAGCAATAAAAGATATCTCCAGATCTAGCTAAAATAAAAGTGCCTTTTGGTAAATGGGATAATCCTCCCTGCCCCCACTCCCCATTTTTTTAGCTGCCAGTTATTTAGATCTGGAGTCCTTCCAAAACTGAGAGTCATAGATGCATTATGTTAAATTCAGCTGCAGCACACATTTCATTTTATGTTTCCCTATATCCTAAGCCCTCATTTGAGGAAGAACAAGAAGTTTAATTAAATATGTATTGAGACTTTCCTCTACAACGTCAGCCCAGGATGATGATAAATGTGAGTGGCTTGCCAGCAGTACAACTTCTCCTTTTATCTCTCCCTATTTTTCAGCTGCCAAAAGTCCCTCAATCTAAAGTTTACAGGGAGCAAAAAAGTATAATTAAACCACCTCACGACCTTTTATGTGCCTTTAAAATTACATATATATATATATAAAAATATATATATATATAAAAATTACACACATAATTACTGACTTGTATGCACATATTCAAATATAAATCTGTACACATATATATGTAAATATAGAAAAACCTTCGGGAGATTTTTTTCCCTTGAAAATAATAAAACCCCCTTGCAATACTTACAATAGCCTTGAATATGCTGAAATGTCTTTCCCACAGCAGGGAAATGGACAACAGCTATAGTTTCAGTAGAGGAAAATTCTATGCAGCTCAGACACTGTGGAAAGGGGGTTGTTGAAGGTATAAAAGGAATAAAGAATTTCAAAAAATATGTTTTCCATACTGTGTTTTACTCTTCTACCTTTATGTTGTTTAAAAGTTTGAATGGTTATTTTTGTTTTGAGAATCTTACCTACAATTAATCCATTAAAAATTCAAATTCAGTATTCTTGGCTTTCTTTGTAATCACTGAAACAGCAATACTCTGCCATTAGACAAATTGCTGTTTCAAATATGAGTTTTATAAGTTTCACCCTTAAAGAGTAAGAGAAAGAAGGCTTCAGGTTGGTGGGTAGTGTTTTCCATGCCTCCGTCTCCCACTTCTCACTCTTCTGCTTTCAAAGAAAAAATTAATCAGTCTTCAGAAAGGATTAACTATTCACTTTCTGCTCTTATGACTGAAAGAAACATAGACATCCAGTATAAACTGTTTATTTTTTAGATGATATAAGCAAGAACTAAATGAAGATCTGTTTCAAGTGGGTCATTCCATCTAATCACTGCTGGCAAAAACCTGGAACTTTTTATTAATTGCCATTTAGATATTAAACAGGGTACAGGAGTTTTTTCAAACTAAAATGTTTATTCTTCTGTAAACTTGTATTATTAATGCTACATGTGTTATTTAACATCACTTTTATACACACACAAAAAGATTAAATATGAATGTTTATTTCCTTTCCTTGATAAGCATACATACCCTCAAAACACCAAAGAAAAAAACCATTTAAATGACAATACTATCCATTCCTTTGTTTTAAAATCCTACATAGTTAATCTTTACAACAGTGTTATAAAAAAACAGTGTTCCTATCAGTGTAACGGTGTATTATAGCTGTACATTGGCAATTTTGTAAGAATACACTGATGATATAAAACCATTAATGTTTTACAACTATATACACATACATCCTTTCTCAGCCCACCACAAATTTTCATTCTAGACTGTGCAGAAGGAATGTATGTCTCAAAATTTCTAATCGTTCTCTGGTGACTGAAATTGCAATTCAGGCATACTGAGGAAAAGCAGGAATTTAAAAAAGTATGAATACCTAAGAAAAAGGAAAGATATTAGTAATACAGCCTGAGCCTGTAATCAACAATATCCTAACTTATGTGTGAGATGCGAGAAAAGTTTATGTCACTGTAGTTTACCTCAGGGCTTGACCACTTGCTCTGCCAGTACTGATACCTAAATTTGATCTGAACTACAGTCAAGCCTAGTTCATAAATAATTATGACTCAGTAGCACAAACTGCAAGAACCTTGGGCAGAAGGTAAGGAAGCTTGTGTCAAAATGCAAGAAAAATAAGCTGTATTATTACTTAAATTTCATAAAAACTACCATAAAATTTTACTGAAAGAAGATTTTGGGTTTAGCTAAACTCCATTGGGTACTACACAACAACCTGAACTTGAGCCCCTGGAAAGCAGCAAACTTTTCTGTGCCACAGGTCAGAGACCTCTGTCCCCTGGAGCACGGAGTCACTCACTGCCATCAGCTGTTGCTTTCTGCTGCTGCTCCTTTGTGGTTCACGGTTCAGATGCTCTGCATGGAAGCACAGTCAGCTTCTCCTCAGCTTGTGGGCAGTGAACCTACTCAGTGTCTGCAAATCAGGTGTAGCAGGAGCATTCTTCCTGGTACCAGGAGGCACCTGCTTCCAGCCTTCACCCGCCTTCTTCTTCCTCCTTCAAGTTTCCTCTAGGGACAGGTTCCACAGCTGACCTCATGGAAGGAGCACTGTGTGGCACCAGCTACACAAACTTTTACCATGCAAAGGTCTCCTCAGGTGTTTCGCACTCCAGTGGCTATGTTGCCATCCCATACTGAATAATGAGAATTGCTGTGCAAGGCAAACTTACGTTAGGTAATAGGCCTGTGGAACATATTGTTCAAATTACTTTCTCAGTTCTGTAATTTAAATGTTATTGAAGGTAGAAAAACCAAGAAGCCTGTTTTTAAGCTCACAAGTTTTCTAGGTAGCTCCATTTGCATGTAGGAACAACTGAAATAATACCTGAAGCTACAGATCATGAAATTTGAAAAGTAAACCACTAATGAAATTAAAATTTCTTGTGAAATGTCCTAAACAGTGATCTCTCCACCATAAGACTAGAGAAAAAGCTAGGCATTAAGTATCTTAAGTAATATATTTTTAGACTTACTATTTAACAAATGTGCACTAAAATATTTATTGGCAAGTACTTCTCATACTTATGTGTTTGAACTGAACCAAGTACAAAACCAATGGCTGCAGTGTATCCCTCGAGCTGAAACAAAGAGATGTCTTCCCACTATACCAAATACTTTCCAAACAGTTCCCTACTTTCCACAGTTAAAAAATCACTGTATTTATACCAAGTGGAATATGAATGAAGAAACCAAGCAAAAATTCCAGCATCAATGTGTTTATTATTTCAGCTCCCTTGACATCCTCTTTGCTGATCTTCCAGGCCTCAGTGTCTTTTTCCATTCTAAATATGCAGACAAATCCTCATGGGCACACTTGTGTTCAAGTTTCAGAAAGAATAAGGATCACACATATTGATGCTCTATATATGGAAATATTTCTTGTCACACAAAATGGGTCTTTTCACTGTCTCACTGTCAACCCCTTCCTGATCAAACCAGACAACACCAGCTTCTGCTGCTTTTCCAGACTCTTGGCAGCCTCTCCTGACATCTGCACATCTTGCATTTACAAGTACACAGATTCCAGAGCTGTCAGTGGATGGAAATAATTTTGAAATCCGGAGTGAATACAAATGGATTCTATGTAAAAGGCTTTTATTTCTATGTCAAGTCACAGAACTGCTAGAACAGAAGCTTCCATTTTACACTTCCCCATTTCCAACAACATCACAGAAGACTGGAAATGTCCCAACAGCAAATGGATGTAAGATTTTTTTTAAAGTTCTTTGTGTATCAAATAAGCCAGTGGAAAAAAAAAATTTCCTTAAGATATTTTGCTACATACAAACAAATATAAGGGGGGGATCTCTTGTACTCCTTTGTCTTTCTTCTTTTACAAAGAAAAATTTCAAACCAAGAAACTGGTTTCTGGTTTGTTTATAACACATTGTCATATGGGAGTTTTTTGAGTAGCTACAGATTACAAGATACAGTATCGGCAACATAATGCAATCCATCCATTCCTTATTATATCTTACTTTTAAAAAAAAAAAAGGTTATAGCATTAAAGATCATTATTAGTTTGTTTTGGAACTCATTAGCCTGAACTAGTTGTTTATTTTGGATGCTGATTGCAAAACTGTGATTTCACGTTTGTGTTGTGAGATTGACATCTTAACAATTGAGCAGAACTTCATAACTTCCACCACAATTGAGCTTTTCAAGCAAAACCAGATTCCCCTTAGAATAAATTTATTTGGGGCAAAATTTAACAACTTCCAAATTTTTGTACAGAAAAAGAAACAAAATTGCCAGACTTTAAACTGCTACTTAAAAAAATACAACAACCAAATAAACCAAAACAGCTAGATAGAGATAAATATTTGCTGGTTTTGCTAACACCAGGAAGCACACAGTGTTATTGCAGTCCTTCAGTACTTAAAGAGGGCATATAAGAAAGGTGGAAACAGACTTTCTAGCAGGGATTATTGTGATAGGACAAGGGGTAATGTTTTCAGACTAAGAGAATGTTAATTTAGATTGGATAAAAGCTTTTATGACAGGGTGGTGAAACACTGAAACATGCCCAGAGAGGTGATAGATGAACCATCCCTGGAAACTTTCAGGGTTAAGTTGGACAGGGCTCTGAGCAACCTGGTCTAGTTGAAGGGAGGTTGGAGTAGATGACTCTTCCACCCCAAACCATTCTATGACTCTGAGATTCTGCCTTTTTTTTCCTTTTCCTCAGCATTTGGATGAAAAGAACTGTCAGAGAGGAAAAAGCCATTGTTGCTGGATCCCCTGGAGTGCGGCCCTACTAACAGCTGAATGCAGCATTGGAGTCTCCTAAAGCTGTGCCTGGCCTGGCCAAAAGTCAGATGCAGTGGAGCCCTTTAAATGATCAGCAAGCAGTAGTACATTGACCCTGACCCCAATGACAAAACGTGAGCACTTTGTTTAGCTGTGAGGCAGCCTGGAATGAACTGCCAAACTGTTATCCACCTCAAGTATGCAAATCTGTTGGAACATTATCATACAGATAGATTTGTCAGCAGAGAGCTTTTCTAGATCATGCAATTTGCTGCAGGAAGAACAAGTGCAGTTATTAATGAGAAGGCATTACAGGACTGTGAGGGAAACAGTGTTAACAAAACTAACTGGCTTTTACTTAAAGCCTTGAGAGTGGCAAGTGTCAGCCAAACTCTCACCCCAGTCTGAACTACTGAATGTAGTCTGCATGTAAAAGCTGCTTGACCTACTTTTATCTT
Organism: Origma solitaria; assembly: GCA_013397895.1. Lineage (NCBI taxonomy): Eukaryota > Metazoa > Chordata > Aves > Passeriformes > Acanthizidae > Origma > Origma solitaria. The sequence goes on from VZRL01006572.1 coordinate 669,703, forward strand.
CTGGATGAAAAATAGAGGTTTCTGTCTGCTGACAGCTGTTGCACTTCCAAAATATCAGTAATCAAGTAACTTTTTTTTCCTTCTAAAAATAGCAGTGCTAAATCTGTTCTGGATGATGAAGGCTGAACTAGAGTTTACCCTGAGGAAATTATGAGTTATCCATTGACCGTTGATCAGGAAAAGGCACAAGTTACTTAGCCACCACGTGGCATAAGTTGAGCATGTGAAATAAGAACAACAAGTATGTTCACTAGGACAACCATGTCTTTGATTATAAGAACGTATTTTAAAAACTTTATAGAAACTGCATGTTGAACATTTTATGACATTTTCTTGTTTTAGTTGGAGTGCAGCAATGAGTGCCAGTGAGTGCTGGGAGCATCCTGTGCATATGGCATGTAGCCTCAAAAAGGAGTTCAGTTTTAAAACTGTACTTCTTTTATGTCTTAGCCACTGTAGCTATTATTAACTGTCTTAATTGCCCTTTATATACCCTTTACTTATTTCTTTTCTTCATGATAAATGTTGGGGTTTTTTTAAAGCAAAACATCATGGTACAGTAGTGATGGCTTAATGAAACAGACAGTTTATATTCTTAAGAGCAGAATATCATTTAGATGTCATTTCCTACATAACCCATTCAAGCATCAATAAAAAAGTATGAAAGTTTCAAGATCCCTTTTTAGGATCTCTGACATGTCACGATGCATGTTGATGGAGATGACACTACTCAAAGCAAAGGGTCTCTCTCTGGGAAGCTCAAGGGTGGGATAAGCTTGCATACTGATTGACTGCAGATGAACTTCTATAAGCATTGAAAGGAAAATTGCAAAGACATATTTAATTTTAACTTCCAGCCCAAAACAGAAAAAGTTTATCTGGAAATCATATTTTCATTTACATTGTTTTATATATCATACTGTTTAATAATTACAGCGATAGTATTCCTTGGATACTCCAAAAATGAGCTGGTAAAATTTTACAGAAAAAGACAGTTTATTCCTCTAAATACCTTACAGTCTTCAGAACACAAGTTGTAGTGTGAAACAAAATCAAAGCACAACAGAAGAGAAGAGAAGAGAAGAGAAGAGAAGAGAAGAGAAGAGAAGAGAAGAGAAGAGAAGAGAAGAGAAGAGAAGAGAAGAGAAGAGAAGAGAAGAGAAGAGAAGAGAAGAGAAGCTAGAAAAAAAGAAATAAGAACACAATCAAAATAATAACAGCATTATTTTATTCAGGACATAATAACTTACCACATGTACACCTTTGGACAAAAAAGAATTTCCACTAGGTTTAAAAATAAAAAGAAACAAACCCAAAACTATCAACAGAGATTAAACTGTAGAATACCATAGTTATGGCAATGACTTTTGACCTACTTTTTCTGACTCTGCATCCTTGTAGCTGAAGAGTCCTAGTACTGTAGGAGAGGAGTAGACTTATTATTAGATTCACCATTTATTGAGGCTAAGCACCAAATCTATTAGGTGGCTAAGAAAAAAAGTCTATAAAGAGAAGGTAAATGCACTGGGCGATGTATACTATACTTTACTACTTTCATTAACATGACAAAATGAGCATGTGACACAGAAATGGTCTGAAGAAAAATGAATTGTTACACATCCACAGATGTCTATACACTGACGGACATTCAAGAATAGTTTTGTTGAATTTAATCATCATTACAGATAAAAATAATAAGTTTATAATTAATTCAATGCAATCTCTGGATTTGAGTCTATTCCTTTACTTCATTAATTATCAGGCAATTCCTAAATATCACAAGTCAAGCAGATGAGGCAGAAGGCTGTCTTGGATGAACAGGGATCTTGTCTTGGAAGTAAGATAAAAAAGGAAGGTCTATGCCCAGTGGAACCAAGGTCAGGTGACATGGGAAGAATACAGAGATTCTGCTTGCCACTGTAGGGAGAAAATTCATGCAGCCAAATTTCAGTTGGGGTTGAGGCTGTCCAGAAATGTGGGTGACAATAAAAAAAGTTTTTCAAATATATTAATGGCAAAAGGCAGTGGAAAAATAACATTGGCCTGTTATTTTTGATATGAGGTTGGTCACCTCACAAACAGGAACTGGGACAAAGCAGAGGCCTTTAGCTCATTCTTTTCCTCTGCCTTCAACACAGATGATGGATCAGGAGAGTTTCAGTGCCTTGAGCTGGAGGATCAGGGCTGCAAGAATGATCATCTCCTGGTCAATCCTGAAATTGTGCAGGATCTGCTGCTCCAGCTGAATCTCAACAAAACTATGGGGCCTGATGGGATTCATCCAAGAATCCTCAAGGAGTTGGCTGATGTCATTGCAAAACTTCTCTCAATGATTTTTGAATGGTCTTGGGAATCTGTAGAGGTCCCAGCTGACGGGAAGCTGGTGAAGGTTTTCCCAGTTTTCAAGAAGGGCAAGAAGGAGAAACACAGAAACTACAGTCCTGTAGTCTCACTTTAATGCCCAGATAAATAATGGAAAAGATTATTCTGGGAAATACTGAAAAGCACCTGAAGGGCAGCACAGTCATCAGTCACAGCCAGCATGAATTCATGAGGGGAAAGTTCTGTTTATCAAACCTGATTTCCTTTTATGACGAGGAAACACACCAATTGATCAAGGGAAGCCAGTAGATGTCATCTTTTTGTACTTCAGCAAAGTGAAGTACATATGATTTTTATATTATCTCACACAGTATCCTTCTGGATCAAAATATCTGGCACAGAGCAGGATAACCATGCTACATGGTGGATGAGCAACTGGCTCACAAGTTGGGCACAGGGCATTTGGCTGGTGTCCCGCCACTAAAGGGGCACCACAGGGCTTCATCGTTGGCCCAGTTTTAATCAAAGGAATACTAAGTTTGCTGACAACATTAAATTGGGAGGAGCTGTCAAGTTCCTCGAGGGCAGAGAGGCTCTGGAGAGAAGCCCCATCAAATTAGAGAGATGGGCAATCACCAATCATATGAAGTTTAGCAAGTGCAAGTTCCAGATTCTGCACCTGGGATGGGGCAAACCTGCTTGTGTGTGTAAACTGGGGATTGATAGATTGGAGAGCAGCACTGTGGAAAGGCACCTGGGGGTCCTGATTGATGGCAAGTTGAAAGTAAGTCAGCAGTGCCATGGCAGCCAGGAGGACCAGCCCTGTCCTGGGGGGCATCAGGCACAGCATCGCCAGCCGGGCAAGGGAGGGGATTGCCCTGCTCTGCTCTGCTCTGCTCTGCACTGGAGCAGCCTTACCTTGAGTCCTGTGTGCAGTTTTGGGCACCACAGTGTAAGAAGGGTATAAAGCTATTACAGAGTGTCCAAATGAAGGCAAGGAAGATGGTGAAGATCCTGGAGGGAAAGCCATATGAGGAGCAGCTGAGGTCACTTGGTCTGTTCAGACTGGAGGAGACTGAGGGGAGACCTCATTGCAGGTTTCAACATGCTCATGAGGGGAAGCAGAAGGGCCGGTACAGATGTCTTTGCTCCAGTGACCAGGGACAGGACTCAAGGAAGTGGCATGAAGCTGAGTTGGGGGAGGTTTATGTTGGATGTCTGGAAAGCTTTTCACCTGGAGGGAGGTTAGGCACAGGAACAGGGTCCCCAGGGAAGTGGTCACAGCACAAAACCTGACAGAGGTCAAAAGAAGCGTTTGGTCAGCACTCTCAGGCACATGGTGTGACTCTTGAGACTTTCCTGTGCAGGGCCATAATGGTCCCGATAGCTGCCTTCCAACTCAGCATATTCCATGATTTTATGTTTCTATGATTCTTAGAGAGATGCTATGCTTACTCTAGAAATCCAAGGTTTTATCTAATCTTAGTCACAATCTTTTTGTATGGTGTCTCCTAACTTTAAAAGTCCATCATGGAAAATCAGAACTATGAACTATGAACTATATCTGAACTATGCAGCAATTACAAAAGATACTGCAAAGACTGTCTATTCCTACAGCTCTTTTTGTGAGAGTGTTTTCTGATTCACAAAAAAGATTCTTTCCCTTCCATGTAAAACTTGCAGGATTGTTGTTTATAAAAATAAAACTTCAATTGTAGACTGTCCCAATTTAGAAGAAAAAAAGATATGTTCCGATGGAAACGTTGGGATCAGATTCCTCAATCTTGTGCTGCTGGACCAAATAGGTCACCAGATTTTACCCTGGTGCATAGACTTTCTTTCCTCCTAGACTTTGCTCCTCAAAATAAATGCATTATAAAACTGTAATATGGTTCCTCCTTGCCAAGGGATTTGGCACATTATATCACAATTAAAAAATGCAATAAACCCATGAGGCAATAAAAATGCTGTAGAATCTTCTATAAACTAAGCTAACAAGCAATAAAACAAATCAAGTTTAAGTGTAAGAAAGGGTTTTTGCTGCCAATATAGGAAGAATTTTATTGAAAAGTATCTATAGTCATCTGCACGTTCATACTGTTGAAATACTGAATGTTCTTTAAAGGGCAGTACTGCTGTTTAATTCGGTGTTTGAGATCAGCACATATACTGGAAGGATTTTTGATCTGCAGGTAACCAACACAGCTGCCCTTAGGCAGCAAAAATATCTCCAGATAAGTGTAATGATTTGGTTAGAAGCTGAACCAATTCTTTTCCTTAACACACCAGGAAACTCCTATATTAGAGAAAAGAGATAAGGCTACGTAAACAAATACTTTAGTAGTCCCATTTTAAAAAGAAAGCAGGCACGTAAGAAAGGCACAGTTCAATGTTCTTTTAAGCCTGAAAAAATTCTTCTATTTAAGACATTTTTAACAAAGCTAATACTTCTGCTTCTTCATCTTTGCGATATGAAACAGAGAGATACATATTGGTCCCTTTTGTGGAGCTAGCATTACATGGAAGGGGTAAACTGAAGCCAGTGTCTGGATTTAGAAATGTTTGTCACCAGCTTGAGGGTGGCATTGGGCTGCGCTGAGCTGTCAGAGCCTCTAAACTTGAATCTGCTCCCTGACACACTTCCAGTTCTCCAACCTCAAGCTGACTGCTGGCACAAGCAACCTGAGAATAGGCTGCTGTGTGCAAAGAGATGGAGAGGGGTATAATATTTATTTTTTGTTACTGGTTGCTACTGCCCTTTTCAGCCTAGATAAAGTATATAACTGCATAGTTCTTTATTTTGGAAGAGAGTAGAAATAGTATGCAATTTCCTCCTCATCTCTTTCTCTCGTGCTTACTTCTGTACTAAAGGCTAATTGTTACTGAAAGATACACAAGCTATACCCAAGATTCAAATAAGGTTCACTATTAATATCCTATCATTTTTTTTAGAGTAAATATTTTAAAAATACTGTCATTAATGACACTGAATAAGACCTGAAAACACTTAACATTGCATGAAAAGAAGGAACCAAACACTTAAATTAGAAAACATAGATGTTTAATTCAGAATATTCAGTTTTATCATCCTAATATCATAGCTATACAATTTATGCTTATTTAATGTTTTTTGTGCAGAGAGGACTTTGAAATGGCTTTGTTTACCCCAGCTTAATTGGGTAGATGCCTAGTTCTTTAATGAGGGCACAGAGTACTGCTTCTGCTGTCAGTTCTTTAAGTCTAGAACACCCTCGTGCAGCTCACTTTGCCTTCAGAGACACAAACCTTCATTGTAAGTCAGCAGCTGTCTACACTGGAGTATGAAATGCTGTTACTTTTAGGAGCTGAAAACTTCTGAAGGTAAACTACCAATTTCCACCTAACAACAAAGAGAATCAATTTTGCTTTTTCTTTCCTACTGCTGTTGAAAATGAAAATATGCTGAGAATACATGCTTTGCCAGAAATGCCACAAAAACTCCTACTGGGGCAACGGTTTGGGCAAGGGCCTGCTCTCCTCACTGTCAGTGAGCCCATAATTGGATGAAAACCAAGCTCTGAGCAAACAATCTCCAAATCAGCAAAAATAGCTCTGAGATGCTTTGAATTTCATTACGGATTATGGAGAAGTTCTACTATGTATCCATCATCATCCCGTCAAGCAAAACCAGCCTCACTCCCAACAGCATGACACTGTACGTGTGTTTGGCAATGTATTCACAGGCATAGCTATGTACACATTACCTTACCATCAATCATATTTCTAAGATTCATGACCATGTACAGCTATCAGCTTGAGATGAGCTCATCTAACTGCACTAGCAGATGCCAATATATAGAGAATTACATGGTCATGATGGCAATCTTGTATTTTCAATCACTGTGCTACTTGTTACATCCTGTGTCGTCTGTGGCAGCTAGCCTACTTTCTCAAGTAGGCTTACAGACGTGATGAGGAAAAGAGCAGAGTGTTGAATCTGAGTGGTCTTGATGGAAAGCACAAATTACTTTTTCCGTTTCTTAAAATTCTGTGTCTTCAGCAGTTTGGTATGCAATCCTAAAATACAAAAATGGGAGTATTGAAAGATAGCCTTAGTTCTATGTCTTCAGGAACTCAAGGACATTTTTCTGATATGATCAAGGAATGGGTAGACTAGCAAATTACCTTCAAGTATAGGACTGTGGATATAAACTCATGCCAGATACTTTAATTTCTGTGCATGTACTCCTACCCATATATAAATATAAAATATTCCCAGGTAACAGACCAGGTAATAACACAGAACTAAGAATCCTAATATTTATCATATGGGTTGAGTGAAACAAGCTGGCACTGAAACTTGTCTCATTCATCTGTTTCTTTTCTCTGAGATCTGTGAATGCCTTCAGTCTAGTGGCTGTGAAAAGCAGAATATAGATGCCTAATGGCTATCTGAGTTTGAAATTTAACTGATAAATCAGGGCCCTGGATCTGTTTTGAGCAGAGGTTAGTTGTTTCTGATTTTATTTTTTATTTAGGTTTTAAGAAATTACACTAACTGCACTCTCAGCTGTTGAAGACCTCTGTCATAGTTTAACCACAGCTAGCAATAAAGTACTACATGGCTGCTCCCTCCCCAGCCACTGCAACCCCCAAAATGTGGGATGGGGAAGAGAATCATTAAAAAGTCAAATCCATTTTAATAATTAAAATAAGGTAAAATACTGCAATTACTACTACTACTAATAATAACAATAATTGTAAAAAAGAGGAAGGTAACAAAAAAGAGAGAAATAAAACTCAAGTTAAAAAAACAGTAATGCACAACAATTGTTCACCACTTGCTGAGAAACTACCCTGCTCCCATTTGTATACTGGGCATGATATTCCATGGTGTGGAAGATCCCTTTGCCCAGTTTGGGTCACCTGTCCTGGCCATGCTCCCTTACAGCTTTTTGTGCACTTCCTGGCTGGCAGAGCCTGGGAGATTGAAAAGTCCTTTACTTTAGGGCAAGCACTACTCAGCAACAAGTGAAACATCAGCATGTTATTAACAATAGTCTCATACTAAATCCAAAACTGAACTGTACCAGCTACTAGGAAGAAAATCAACTCTATCCCAGGTGAAATCAGGACAATCACAAATAAAATCATATCAGCAGCACCATTTGGCAGTTCACTAGGTATATTCACCACTGTTTGGTTGGCTTTACTAAGTATATAAAGTTTATTAATAGTGGTTATGATACAAGTGTGAAGACTTTTGCCAAAAGAACCTTATAAAATTCAGCCAAATATAAAATGTTTCAGCCAGAAATTTAGGAAGTCTTCATTACTTCCTGAATGGGATGATAAGAGAGCATGTTTCTGAACTGTAAATTGTTGTTATTACTTGGTTTTCTTCTGCTTATAGTGTGTATGCTCTAATTTGACCTCACAATTTGGAAGAAGGCTGCTAAAATTATAAGCGAATCTGACCTGCAGGACTCTGAGATAGAACTTTGAAAAAAACCATTTCCATTGAACAGCAAAGATAATAAAACAATTTTAATATTCATGGACTTGCATTTCAAACCGCTTGGCAGATTTAAATCATTATACCTAAACAATTGTAGAGAAAATGGAACAGATTTTCTTCTCTTTTCTTGATTCCATTCTAAGGACTTTTCACTTATTTTAAATAGAAATGGCAAGTCAAACGGATTATGAGAAGATAATACCATAGAATTAATATAGGGGTTAGATTTTAACGTTCAATTGTAATTGAATATGACACACTAATTTGTTTACATTACTGAGTGCCAAAACTGGCTGAAAAATGTAGTACTCTCAAAGCATCTTCCCTCCATTCCCCCCCCCCCCAAAAAAGGGCAAAACATATTTGATTTTTTACTATTTTTCATTTATGCTGCAGTCTTTCTGCAAAACGACACAGCTTCTGATTTACAGAGAATCACCCCATCTCGAGCTGTGAGATACATTGAATTTAGGAGAATATCACTGGAACAAACACTGTATATTTAGTGTCCTCTGTTCAGCACTAATTTAAGTGGATCTTTATCATCATCTAGGACAGCTATTCTTACATTCTTAAGAGGGACAGGCAGAACAAGCAATAGGAGATGTATAAAAAGAAAAGAAAAAAATGTTCAGAAAAATAAAAGCTATAGCAATTACCATGAAGAGAATGGAGAAGGGAAAGTAACAAGGGAAATGCATTAGTGAGTCAGACACTGAGGGAGAAATCCTATGCATGAATAGATGAATTCATTGTACTCTAGAAGGAAGCATAGGTAAAGATAAGGAGTTAGATTTAGTAGTAAGAATATTGGGAAGATGAGGAGATTGCATGACATAGGGGAAAAGAAGGACAAGTCAGGGGGAGCTTGGCCAGCACAAGAAAAGGGAGATCAGAAGGATGTGTGTTATGAAAACTCTCACATCAAAGTACATAAGATCTTAGTCTTAGGAGACCAATGAAGACTTATGCTGGAACGAAGACATTAATAACCAGGACTGTAAATTGTATTCTTTCTCTATTCTGATATTTTGAGTAACCTTTAATGATAAAAAAAAATATATATATATAGACTTCACTTTTGAATAGAGGCCATTGTGATTTGCTCATCCTTACTCTTAGGGTAATGAATTAAATTCTATTACAGGGCCAATAAAATCTCTTGCTTTTGCAACTTTTTCTTTAACCCACTGGGGTCAATGAAATAGAATATCTTTTTCTCTTCCAAAGTATAACTAAGGGCAGTGGAATAAATTTTCTTTTTCCCAGTATCCCAATTTCTTTCAAGAATTACCAAAATTAAGAAATGACAGCCTGAAACACAATGATGAAACATCTCATTTTTCTAAGCAGTCTCTGCAGGGATTGATGATGGTAATATGTGGAAGACTCTAGTAAAAGAACTCAGATCTAGAAATAGAACTTTATTGTACATACTGCATCTTGGTCATGTTACATAAAATACTTGAGCACATTCAACAACATTTTTTATGCCTTTATCCTCTTGAAGTTGCTGCATGGTACATTTTGTGTCTGATATCACCATGGTCTGAATTAATAATTCTCTCAAGTTCTTCTTAATGGTTTGTTCTTCTTTGTTTTTGTTTTTGTTTTGTTTGTTATTTTGTTGTTGTTGTTGTTGTTGCTGTTGTTATTGGTTGGTTTTGAGTTTTGAGTTTTGTTAATTTTTGAATTTTTATTTCACTAAGGCCAATAGGCACTCTGTGGAAGAGTCCTGGTATTATTCAGCTGGCATTTTTTCCTGAGACTGAAACTCTCTTAAGCTTCAAGATAGTGAAAGGCAAATCTTCCTAGGTATTGTGTACAGGTGTATTTAATGGTGATAAAATAATCTTTGGCATTTATACAGGCTGTATATGATCATATCTTCAATCTTTAACTGATCATGAAAAATAAGTCCTTAACCAAGCCTGTTTTCATTTTTTTCCATGGGCTTTGAGACTTTCAAATTTCTATTAATTGCAGGATGCAGTTCTAGATTTCAAAAAAAGTTCGTGGAAATAATAATATCTAATTAATGTGTTTTTTTCCTTTAGACATATTTCAAACTTTTTTTTCTGCCTAGTGGATCATCTCTATTTTCTTTTTATTTAGTAGGCTAGAATAGAAATAGAAATTTCTCTTTTCACTTGTTTCTGATTACCCTAAATCTACTCAAGACGTTTTAGTGAACATGCTCCCAACGAAGTTTCAAAATCTCACTGTTTGAGTACACAAAGTCAGTACTAAAAGTCCCTAGAAGTACTTGTGATCTTTTGAAATAATCTCTCGGCAGTAGGTAGCTGACTGAAATGCAGGGCAATGAGTCTTAGCTTCCTAACCAGATATGCAAAGTATAGAACCAGCTATCTGTTTATCTTTTGGTCGGTCATGAAGGAGCTTGCTCTATAAACTTGTTTTATATTCCAGTTTCTCTATTTGCTTGTGTTACTATGAGTAATGCTATGTGTATGTTCTATTTTACTAACATACACAACTACAGAAGCAGCAAGAGTCACTTCCTACACCTGCTGTCTCATCTTTAGTATCTTCATTTTACCAAGGCACACTGCTGTCCTGAACAATACTTTAGCTTTTAGAGAATTCCCCTGACCCCCGTCTGACATGCTTCCACACTTTGTGTTAATTACAGTAGAAGGTCTGCTGGGCCTCTTGGGGCACTCCTGTACAGAGCACAAGCAACATGTTTGAAAAGCTTGAAAAGCTCATATTACATAAATGATTTGGTTAATTGTTATAATTCTCTTTTAATCATTATATAGCCTTGCACACTGAACTGTATGCTACACTCAGACATATTTATCAGATGTGTCATTACTAGGAAAACCCAGGAAAAAAACCATGAGCTTTCTGTTTATGTTCTAAAGCTCTGAGACTTGAATAATCAAGCAAGATCCCACAAGAAAGAAAAGCAATTAGAAAGAGTATCTTGACACAACAGAAAACTGCATGGAGATAGAATAAAATGATCATGCCTCTTTCTTATCCCATTGGTTCAGAAAGAAAAACGCAGAACGTTAGACTTGGAGTGAACTCTTGACATTTTGAACACTCACACCTTGGCTTCAGTATAAGGCAGGCAGCATGGTCAGTCATTTATCTCTGGAAACTAAACTACATCTGTTTGCTCTTCAGCCTCGATAATGCACTTGAAGTGAATGTCCCCATGTCATGGTTTAACCTCAGCCAGCAGCCAAGCCTCACGCAGCTACTTAGTCAACAGCTACTTATTCAAACTAATAAAACAAATAAGCAAGAACCTTGCAGCAGAATCACATTTTTCTCATGAAATTAAAATATGTCTTTCAGTATGTCTGCAATAATGCTTTCAAAAGTTCAGTCTATTGTATCATAAATTGCACAAATTAGTCATTGAGAAAGGATAAAATTTACTTTAAAGCTAGATATCGTGTACAGGAAATTATCAGACACTGCAAATACTAATTGTGTGCGGAAGTCTGGCTAAAATAATCTAAGAAATTATAATATAAATTCAGAACATTACTGTAGTAACGTAGTATTTCTTTTTCTATAAAAATTAGAAAAACTGCATCAGTCACAGATAATCTGCCATACATCTTTTCTTTCTGGAAGAGACAGAAAGCTAGTCTGTTAAGTCACCAAGAATGCAGCCCCACTGATTAATTGGAATAATTAACATTTAAAAGAAAAATATTTATTGAAACAAGTATGTTCAAGATCTGACGGTTGTTTCTTGAAATGTAAACCAAAAAAGCAAAACATATGTCCATGTTCAGAACCAGACTGAATGTCACAGGTCTGTAGGTTTCTCAGAAGGTTTCTCAGAAAAGGAGATTGTGGAGGCCAAAAGTGTTTTCAGATCCATACTTCACCATCAGCCAAAGAACATATTCAGCACATAATGTTAGGGCATTTATTTCGTAGTACCAAATTGATATAAACTATGGGAACACATTTCAGGCCATCATTTTCCACTTTAAAGTCACCTTCTCTCCCCAGAATATCTTCTAAAAAGTTTGCAGAAGCTGAGATTAAGGAAGCTGGATATGTGTAGCTTAGAAAAGTCTGCACTCATTTTATCGGGTCTATGTTCCTATATTACAAATATGCCTAACAGAATCAGACTCTGAGCACCCAAGCAGTTCAAAATAATACTCCTGAGCAATGTGAAATACCTCTTTCAGATAAATGAGACATTAAACTCCAAGAACATGCTGCCAGCAGATTCTACATGACAGAATAGTTTGGTTAGCTATATCCAAGTATAAAGGTCCATATGAATTGTCCTCTGTGTGCCAAGGACATTTTCCATATTCATAAAACTTAAAGTGAAAACAGCAAGTATTATATGTAGAACAACTATTTTTGCTTATGAAAGAATTGGACATTTTTTATTTCCTATTTTGCAAGTTAACCTTCACTTGTCAACACAGAACCCTGCTAAAAAGTCTGTGAGTAAGAAACACTCAGGTAAGACTGTTCTGTGTTAACCCACCATTGGAGTTGAATCCTGATCATACAGTTCTGATGAGAATGAAACAGCGGAAGTTGAAAGGTGTAAGGTACCTTTTCTGGACAGTATAGTATGATAATGTGGTTAAGTCTCCTCACCTTAGCCCATCCATTAAATGGATGCATACCGTGCCGAGCAAGTCATGTCTTATTAAATGATACCTGAAAGACACAGCATGCACAGAAATTAACTTTCAACAGAAAGAAGTTAAGTGGAAGTTAAGATGACAGAAGTGCTGTTCTCATACATACTGTTTAATTAGATATCATATACTCACCAAAGTATTGTCACTCTTTTAGGTCTGATGTATCAATCAGTTCTTTAGGCTAGATTAATTCAAATGGCTGTGATATAACATAGTCTCTCTGGCCTGTGCTGATACTCCCCCATGAACAGGAGGGTTTTGTTGGTTTTGCAGGAAGCTGTTGCAATTATTCTCATTATTCATTGCTTTGACCATTTTATTAGTGTGTGAACATCTCTCTGCCGGCTCCCACTCTTTTATCATGTTGAGCGTAAAACTACTCAATTTCACTCTCAGTGATCCTCACAGCTATCTTAACTGTTTCCTCTCGTTCAGCTTGTAAAGGCTGGCTTGTTTCTGACTGACTTGAGATTTCAACCACTCTCAAACTTTTCACAGATTTTCAAAGAAATATTTTGCTTTGTTATGCTGATCCCCATATGGAGATACAGTACATAAATATGTGCAAACTTTTATCTCCTTCACTTCTCTCAAATCCATTCTTAAAAGACATATTTAATAAATCCAACAGCTGCTCATCTTCTGCTAATCACGTAAACAATATTCTTTAATGATTTCCCTTGTTCCTGATAGTCTGCCCTCAAAATCTTGTGTCCAAACCATACACTCCTTCAGGCAGGAACTGTCATATTTTCCTGTGTTTGTACATTTTGGGCAGTCTTGAACTCACACAAGCATTAGTAAATGCTGAAGAATTAACAAAAAAGCCTTTGCTATTACAGAGATAGGCTATAAGACAGGATGGTGGAAGAGGATGTAAGACAAGGAAAATCTCTCAGAATTATTTCTCTTTCTGAAAAAGTTATAAATATCCTGTCAATTTAGAGGTCAACTCTATCAGTGGTACTGACATTAAAGAGTCCCAAATAAAAGATATTAAAATATAAAAAGTCATTTTTAGGAGCAAAATTCAACCTCATTTGAAATAACCACTCCTGGGAATTTAAAATCAATGTCATTGGAGTCAGGCCTTACCTTTTAAATCAGTAGAAAGATAATAAGGTCTAAAATGCTTAGAATGTAATGAAGCATTTAAAGTAATCAAGCAATCATTGTAAAATGATGGGGGTTTGCACACAAAACCTGATCTTGACAGAATACAAGAACTTAAAAGGAAGAGCAGGAGCAGAGATCTTAATTCAGGAAGCATTATGAATTACAACAATTATTTAAATGATATGTTTATTTGTATTTTAGATGCCTATCCATATATGTATGTTAATTTAGATTATAGAAGATTTTGAGATTTGCAGGTGTAAGTACACATTGCATAACTAAAATAATTTAAAATAATCTAAGCTACATCTTTTCAGTCTTCCTTCAGTCTTCCCTTTCAGTCTATCCTTCTTCAACTGAGAAAGGATACCAAACATATTTGTCTCATCTAGATGATTTTTCTCCTCCCCTTCTTTCCACCTGGTTGTACATCCTTTCAGACTGCATCCTTGCTTGTATGTATGGCATCTACCTGCAAAGTCCTGGTGTATCTTATTTTATTTTAATTGCATATTAAGATTGGTCAGATGTTGAATAATTGCATCTCTACACTAAAGTAGTAAGGTAAAGTTTCTATTCTTTGTTTTTGTCTGGCTTTTTGTTTTTACTTTTTCCTGTGATTGAAAAATAAAAACAAATGAATATAGAAACAATTTGAGAAATTATTTTAATAGAATGATTTATTTGTGGAAAAAGAACATTCCTTGTTCTTGCAAGAGATTACCAAAGTAAACAATGACAGCTTTTAGGAGTTCCTTCAAATATTAAATTTCTAGTCCTTTTCTTTGATAAAGTACAGACATAGCCACAGATTTATTTGATTTGACAAAGTGTGGAGTTTTTGATTCAGCAACTGATCAAATTCAGAAGCAAGCTAGGAAGTGAATGACTGAATCCTCTAAGATCCTTACAGTTGTAGCTGTAAACCCATTACAGGTAAGTATAACACATTTCAGTTACAAAATATATTTAATGTCTTCACATTTATTTCTGTATTTAGGTGCTTGTCACTTACTGATGTGCTTCAGCACTCTTTCAATGCTTTCCTGAAGCTGAGCCCAAATGAGCCATATGCTCTGGAAAACCCCTTCAGGAGCAGAGTTCAGACCTGCAAGCGCACCTGAAACACCAGCTGAAAATCTGTACCTAATTGCAGGAAACTTCTTTTTTTTAGGTTATATTTGCGTAGACACAATTAAGTCAATTTCATGACAGATTCCTTGAAGATTTATTTCAAGGATAGCTGGCTGATAGTATACCATTTCCCCTTATTGACATTCTAATACAAAAAGTAGAAAAAATAAAATTTCTATGTGACAGCAACATATTTATTAGAGCTCTGCAAAAACTGGGAACACTCTACACAAAATTTCTATATCCTCTTTTACTTGTAACTGGTGTTTGCAGAAACTCAAAAGATGAAAATGCAGAAAGTACTATTGCATGCACATTTTAATGAAGTTTTGTTTCAGGGGAATAAAATGGAAAATTGTTTACATATCTAGGAGGGGAGGCAGGGATGCCTAAAAAGCTGGCTATCTGTGTTACCACCAGTGACACAGAGTTGTTGAAAAGCAACCTGGTGCAAGGGGCAAGTGATCGGCCTAGATAGTTGCAGGCTTAAAAGCCCATTCAGTCAAGAGAGAGCAAGATAAATTATTTGGAGTCATCTAACTAAGAAACACAGGAAAACTGAAGGGTTTCTCCTGAGATAAATTGTCCTGGAACTCAAAGAAACTCCTTTGGAAAACTATTATTACCACATTGTCTGGAGAAAGCAGGCATTTATACTGACTAGTTCAAATCATAAAGAACATTTTCAAACATTTTTCTTGAAAAATAATGAGCATGGTTATCTTTGGGTCAGTCTCCTTTTTGTTCTTTAAAGAAGGAAGTATTATTACCAATGGGATTGGTTCATAACTGAGTAATTTGTAAAATAGGTCAAGATACTGTCTAAAGAAAAGATCAGTAGCCTCAATATTAAGAGATCGCTCTGATTAATTAAAGAAAAACACATTGCTAATCAAAATCAGAGGAAGGTTCATATAGCTTTTTATTCAGTGTGAGAGTTTAATGTTTTCCAAAAGGGAAAATTATAAAGTATGAAATGAAAGGAAAATGTCTGAAGCATTATTTGAGAGGCACTAGTCCTTTGCCTTTATGGAAATTTCTGTGACTTTATTTGCCTGCAAATGTAACAATTATGAAACTCAAAAGAAGCAGAATAGAAGTAGTTACATATTCCATTTAAGCAAGAACACAGAGGGCTAGACAGGAGCAATTTCCAGAAAAGAACACTGTTTGCCTTTTTTATTGCTTGCAAAATGCCAGCAGAGTTTCAAAGTAATAGCATTTATTAAAAAAAAAAAAAAGAAAAAAGGAAAAAAAGAAAGCGAGAGAGAGAACAAGAAAAAAAGTATTGCCTGAGAAAAGACCCAATTTTAAATGTCTTCACCTTTTCATCCTGATATATAAACTTTCTGGCTGCTTTAACACTGCAAGAGTTCTGCTTATTTATTTATTTTTAAATGAGACTTGGGGTGTTTTTTGTGCTTTTGAAAACTGTATGGGAAGTTTTATAGATTGCTTTGTTGTTGTTTTTTTTAATTGCTTGGAATTTTTACACCCAGAGAAGACACACTTTGTCTTGTATACATTTGATGTTATTTTTAATGGAAAATTCTGAAATGCTTAAATTTTTTTCCACGGTTCAGTGTTATCTTTTTTAGTCCTTTGACCAAAAACTCGTTTCTTTTTTAAGTGTTCACTCTTGTTAGGAAATAATTTAAACAGGGTTTCTACATTAAGACAGACTGAAAAGGTAAAAATAAAGCAAAAAATTTCCACTCAAGCCATCTTTGTTGGGAGAAAACTTTAATTCCACATTTTGAAAGTTCCAATACATTCATTATTGTTCTTTGCAAGCTGTATGCTTTGGAGGAGCTGGAGTTTCAAAAGATTGCAAAATCCGTTTCTTCTGTTTACAGCAAATATTGAACTTTCTTACCTGAAAAAAAACCCCCAGCTTTCTGAGATTTACCTTACTTTTAACACAAGAGTAGCTTATGTTTACTGAAAACAGTGGCTAAATAAAGTAATGCAATATGTTCCAGCAAGGAAACAGCAGGAGTAATTTGTGTTCCTCTCAGGATGATAAAGCATCATTCAAGTAGCAATCAGGTATTTGGCTCAGATTTCTAAAACTCTTTTGAGCATTTCCCATCTCTAATGCCCAGACTGGCCGGACATCCAAACCCAGTGAGTTTCACGCCACCTTGCCGTGCGCTTCTCACGCCACTGCGCAAGGAGATGTGCAGGGCTGCAGCTCCTCAGGTCTGCCTCTGGCACTGCCCGCCTCCCAAGCCTTGTCCTTACACTGCCTGCTTCCGGCTGCCAGTCCTTCACCCCTGCTGCGGGCGGGATGCCGCGTGCAGGGGCACTGCAGGCTCCTACCCTCCCCAAAGCAAGCCCGGCTCTGCCGCGCACAGCCCATTTCGCCCTGCGGCAGCAGGCAGCTGCAGCACACGGGGCTCAGCGCCAGGAGCGGCCGGCACCCCTCGCACGCTTTGATCTCGCAGCTCTCGGCCGTCTCCCGAGCAGGCTGAGCTCGCTGGTGGGGCTCGCAGCAGCTGCCAGCTGCACCTGGCCCGGCCCCGCTGCCGCTCCGAGGGAAGGGGCCCCACCGCCCGCCGGAGCCTCCCTGTCGGAAGGGGCTAGGTGAGCCTGTTTCGTGGGCTGCCGCTTTGAACTCCCATCGCCGCGCTGCCTCCCACATCTGGAGCCGGAGGTGGAGGAAGATGAAAGCGCGCTAGGGAGTGCAGAGGCTTGTGCGGCACGCTGGGAATGCTCCCAGCCTGTGAGCAGGGCTCCCGGCTTGGCCATTCCCCAGCTCGGGCTGCATCTCACGGTTAGAGCAGCCATCCCTGCGGGTGCAAACTACCAAGGGCGTGTTTGATGTCTGCCGGAGTGCTTGTACATAAGCCAGGACGTGTTAGTAGGCGCTTGCATTTATACTTACAAACGGTGGCTCTGATAATATTCCGAGATCATGCCCGAATCAATCTGAGTACTTTTCAGAGACACTTATGATGACCAAACGCTGTAAGAGTCAAAGGTATTTAACATTTTCAAAACTTGCTTGATAACTTAGGCGCTGTATGCTCCCATTGACTTTCACAAGTTTTAAATACAGTCTTTGAAACATTGAATGGAAGAAAAAAGGAGAAAAATTCCCCCCAAATATTGGTTTCCAATCCTGCTAGTCTGTAGTAAACTTATTAAAAGAAAGGGCAAGTCAGTATGAAATGCATCTGGCCTATTACATTTAAGCTGAGCAGTCTCCAGCTCAGGCAAGCCTGTTAGCATGAGCACTAGCCTCATGGTGTACTGCAAAACTAAGGCACTTTCTGGACTAGCTTTTCTAAATAAGGATGGTTTTCTGAATGGAAAATTTCAGGTATAGATCTTACATTACTAATAAAGCAAAAAATATAAGCTGATTTTTTTCTGATCTGTACATTTTATTGCCTTTGGTTTATGACATCATAACATTCCCTGAATGTTAGTGTTAGAGGAGGCAGAATAAACTGCCTAAGCAAATATATAATTGTGTAGATCTTAGTCTCCCTGGTATTTTTAGAATAACAAACAATGATACATAATTAATTGTAATTTTGCTAGAAGTGACATTATCACCATACTCATAAATACCCACAAGGCAAGGACTGTCCCAGGGGAGATAACTTTCTTTCAATGGTGTGATAAAATGTTCTCATCACAGACAGTATTTATTGCCTGTGTCTCATGAGAGATGATTAAAACAGGAGAAGAGCAAATAAGCAGACACAAAGCATCTCCACTATGCTCATTTCTTAGGCTTGCTTCTACTTGTTTAAAACTCAGTGTATTAATATGGGACCTGAGAATGATTGTTTTTCCTCCTTCTGCTTCCTTACTGGGTTTTATCATTGTTTTGGAGAAAAATTACTAGAGAAATAACCAAAACTTTAAAATCTCTTAAAAACTCCTACACTGAGCTACAATCCCTGCTGCAGTAAACTGCACACAATCTCATCACTTATCACTTAGTTTTCTCTAGCTAGCTTTCATGCCCCTTTGTGAGCACAAACAGAAAGGCATTTCATTACATTCCCTTTTCTTACAAGGCAACCCAGCAGAAATGCAAATAAATTAATTACATTAAAATTATACATTCTTTACTTTGCTTAAATAAAGAATAAGAGTTATGGTAAAGTCATGTTTCGGGGTGCTTTAAATGAACATTTCTGACTGATTGCTAGTTTTTCAGGAAGGCAGGTGACATTTCCTGCAACACTAGCTGCAGCTTGCAATCCCTTTTTGGAAAAGCTAAGGAGACTTACAGTTTGAAAAAATTTTGAAGTTATGTGCTCAGCTAGGACGAAACATTTGGGAAGGTTTGCTTCAGCCAAGTTGGTGAAAAACTCTCATTGCCAATTTTTCTTTTGTTTTTTGAAGTGCTCTCTCAATGTAGATTTGATTCATACCACCTAAAAATAAATCTGAAAAGCAGAAAACTTATCTGTGTTGTCATAGTATCATTATTAGACATTAAAATATGTCATATTTTTATCTTTTTGTTCAGAGATAACTTAAGATCCTAAAATGAGTTTCAGTTTCTTGCTTCCTTTTTAAAAAGCCTTTCTTTTCACTTTTCTTTTTATGTTGACATCTTTTTGCATTAATGATGTATTAATTGTTCAATATCTCTTTTTGTGACATTGTTTAAATCTTCCATGAGTAGCATCAGCTCCTTGCTTCAAATATGATGCAAAATTGTATAGAAGAGTCAAAATGCCACTGACCATGAATATCTGACAGTGCATTCAAGATTCATTAAGGTTCACTTACAGCATGAATTAAACACACCCCTAAATCAAATAAATTATAAGCAGAACTATTCCTTAGACTATTACAGTAGTTTAGAAACTGATATTTAGTCATATGATGCCAAAAATTTGGAATTTTGCCTTTAATTTACTGACATTAGAATATCTTATTTTGCTGTAACATCCAGTATCTTGTACACTAAGTTTATGTCTAAAGTTTTAGCTAATTTCTGTCTACAAGGAAAACTATTTTAATATTAGTGAAGTATATGAACGGCAAAATGAACTATTAAAAGATAAAAATTCTTTTCCTATAAACTTCTGTAATGGAGGAAAATATTTTGAGAATCAAAAACATTCAGGTTTGCTTCCTATGCATTGTGCAAGGTTCAGGCAGATGTCTTAATAGGTCTAGATAATGATTTTGGGCTGCAAATATGGTCTATCAGAAATGTTTCTTCACAAGTATCAGCCATTGATAATGAGATGAAAACACATTTGGACAAATACAACAAATGTGTTCTTCAGAACTGCAAGATACTTGTTTGCTTGTTTGACAATTTTGCTTACCTTGAAGGTCTTACATGCAATAATACATCCTTCAGCACCATAAATAATTTTCTAACACACATTATGTGGTGGTCGGTTTGTTTTTCCTGGTTCTTCTCATTATTTGAAATGAGTAAATAGGCAATGTCTCCATATAAAACAATTCAATGGAATTTATGTTTAGTGACAATTTCCTTTGTTCCTGCAGTCTTCAAAACACACACAAAAAAAATATTCCCCGGTTTCATACAAGACAACCACACCTTGCTGTTTTTCCACACCATGAATGTGCTGTGGTACGTTATATGGCATGGTTAGAAACATTATGACTCATGACACTATTGAATTTAAACAATAAATTGAAACTTTTTTTAATTTTAAACCTTTGAGGATCTCACCAACAAACAAAGTAGTGGTGGTGCAATTAATGCTGCCATATAAAAAAGAATTTAATTTCCTGTAATTTGTGAAATATGAATAGTTCTGTAAATAATGCTAGCTTAACTCCAAAATGAGCTAACATCTGCTCAGTTTTAGGTGAATAAAGTACTAGAGATGATTTATGTTGTTTCTCTTCATTGTTACTTTTCTTTTTTTTTCTCTCCCTAAATAATGAGAATCTTTCATAATAAAGTCTTTCCCTTAACTTCAGCAACACTTTCACTACTTACTCCTCTAATTATTTGATAGGAAAAATATTACAAGTTTGTGCAACTGATTCTAATTTTTTCATTAGTATTTCATTTTAAGCGAGGATAGACAATAACATGATACTAGTGCAATTTTATAATGAAATTACTCATCCAGGTGACTTGACATGGGAATTAATTTATCTACCAGATGTCATTTAAAAAAATAAGAAGTAATTTTATTTGTTATTAGAAGAAACAATTACCACTTCTCTTCAAATTTCAAAAGTCCCATTTTCAAAATAAGTAATTTTAATAAGCTAGTAGTTGTTTTGGTTTGGTGTCCCTAAATGGGAGAGACATGTAGAATGAAGTTAAATTAAGAAAAAGTCTATAGGTCAAATAATGACCTACTGTCTGTTTCTGGGAGATGGCAAACCTAGAAATGTAACAGGACTCAAAATAAGTCAGGAAACTGATAAAGATTTTTTTTGACTTCTGAGAGAGGAGTCCTACTTACGAAGACAAAAAATGGCCATAAATGAAAAAAAACCCATGAAAATCACAATCTTTATTATTTGAATTATTAGAAATGTACCTAGACTATGAAATTGAATTATTATTTAAACTTGGGTTTAAGCTCAGGTTTCTATCCTAATATGAAAGCTTCAAGGATCTTGAATTCTCAGTGCCTCACCATACAACACAGGAGTCATCATTAAAGGATGTAGTTACAGTCATGCAAAGGTGGAAGCTGTTCCAGCTTCTGCTGTGACCATGTCAAACAACGCAGGACAATATTGCAGAATCCTAGAAACCCAGAATGGGCCACTGTGGTAGTTTTGCTTGGCCCAGTTTTTGCCAGTGAACAGGGTGGGGTACAAAGATGGCTCCTGCATGTCCTGAGTAAAGATTCTGGAAATTTTCCACCATGTCCAGCAGAGCCAGTCTCTGATGGCTCTGAAAATGATGGACATGCTCCTGGCCAAACCTGGGCCAATTAAAGATGTTAGTTACGCCTCTGTGAAAACATATTTAAGAAGAAATCAAAACAATGTGAGCATGCACTTCTTTTTAGCCAGGGAAGGAGGAGGAGGAGGTAAAAATATGTGAGGGAGAACAACAGGGAGGCACCAAGGTCAGTGGAGAAAGTGGGGGAGGAGGTGCTCTAGGCGCCGGAGCTGAAAACCCTCTGCCAGCCGTGGTGAAGACCATGGGGAAAGCAGGTGGTCCCCCTGCAGCCCATGGAGTCCAGGGGATGCAGAGAACCCCCCACAGCCTGTGGG
>VZRL01006572.1:700378-830136 GCA_013397895.1 Origma solitaria
CCACCCCCCCCCCCCCCCCCCCCCCCCCACCCCGTTCTGTGCTTGGAATCCATGATAAAGGTGATTATATGAAAATCTACATTCAGCAGGAGACTTCTTAGAATACACTTATTTGGTTCAGAACTCCTCCATGTGGTCTTTGTTTTTACCTCCTCTACATGTGTCTAATGCTGTAGGAGACATCACATTTGAACAGTAACTGGGCTTCTTTGACTGAAAAATGTCTTTTTGATCCATAAAGATTGGACCAGGACATGTACCTAAATCGTTGAATTTTCTATATTGAAGAAATCAGCTGAGAAGGGGGCAGCGGAGAGGCCTTATAAATCTTGTGGTCTTCATATTAATTCTTGGTTTTGTCTCAAGTAAAAAGGTTAAAGTCAATGTTCTTACCTACTACTTTTTGGTTTAGCATTTAATAACGTAATTTTAAATGTGCATATGCTGAACATTATTTGGTAGCAAAAAAGACATTCCCAGACAATGCAGTGAAGTATAAAGGATAAGGCTCAGTAAGAGTTTGTGTCTGTCCTGTGAGGAGCAGATAAAATACCCTTTTCTTGCAAGTGTTCTCATCCTTTCCTCCCTCCAAGCCCTTCAGCTATAAAGCTGAAGTCTGATTTAATGGCTTTTCTTGCAACTTAAAATAAGTGGTTTCAGTATTTAATATGCTGTAGAACTGCTATTTTGTTTCTGTCATTTAGTCAAGTTCTCCACATTCTGACAGGAAGACCAAACACCCAATGAAGAAAAACAATACTATTATATATATATTTATATATACATGTACCAGAAAAAAAAAAAAACAAAACAAAAGACTGTAACCAACCACAAAAAATCACAACAAAAAACCCCAAAAAACCCAACAACAAAACGACCTGCAACCAACAAACCAAAGACAAAAACCAAAATAAAAAGAAAACAAAAAAACAACAAGCCTCCTAAAACCTGATCTCAAATCCATCACTGTAGAGAAATGTAATCTCCCAATTGATGACAAAGAAAGAATGAATTTATTAACTCCTCTGGTGTAAAATAACTAAGCAAAAATTCTCGAACGAACTAGGAAAGAATTTTTTTCCCAAGAACATCTTTCCATTGTCCTTTATTAATGCCATTTTCATTCGCAGCATCCTAATTAACATGCAGAGTAAAATGTTCACCTTTTCTGCCAGAGAAGCAGGAAAATACTTCCCATTAGAATAAATACCAGTAGCTGAAACTGTTGCCAGGGTCCAAGTATTCTGCAGAGTAAATCCTTGGTCCTCAGAAATACTGTCCATACAGATGTGTGAATCACATCTCACTCCTTTTCTCACCTGAGATAGTAGTCACATGTGCACAAAGTTGATTTGCAATATTTCTTTTTATTTGTATTAGATTCATAAATAATTTTCACAAGTTAGAGACTGCATATAAAACATGTCGCAGGGCATAGATAACTGCAATGCTTGAAGCTAACTCTTTTTTTTAAAGTCAGTATTTATTCAAACCTTTCTATATTAGTTTTTCTCAGCTTCTATTTTGGATAAAACATTTTGGAAACAAGACAGGTCGTGGAGCTGCTACTAAGAAACAAAGATTCAGAATTTTTGTTTCTAGAGACTGCTTCATTCACAGTTCTTTGACACTCTAGAACTGAACTTCTTCAGGCTAGTTGGTATAACAGCTAAATATATAGTGTATGCACATAACAATGGAATATATGTAAAAAAATCCAAACCAAACAAAGCCAAAACCACTTAAAAGTAAAAACAAATAAAATTAAAATATAGAAGTATGTGCATGTGGATTTATAGCTAATTAGCTTCCCCAAGTGCATTCGACTTTGTGACTGATGATGACAAGGAATATATGTTTTAATATTTTAAATATTTCAGAATTTTATACGAAGTTGTAACAATAAATGAAGAAATTGCAAACATTGGAAAGAGAAAAAGATTGAGAAGAATGCATCTTTTTCAAAGGATGCTTTTTAGAATTAAATTGGAATTTGTAATTTTGGACGTCACTGCATTTAACATTCTAAGGACATCTATGATAGTTCTTATGACATTAGTACACACAGAAAAATCATGTATACTCATGTACAGTTTGAATGTGTGTGTCAGAGGACCAGATTCAAAAAGCAGTAAGGGATAGCCTAGTGAATGTACTCAGGAATAGAAGCCCAGACAATTGCCTTTTCTTTGTTATACTGCCTTTTAATTTGCCCATTTAAATTATTGCAGGAATTATCTGGGCATGGAATTCTTATGATGTGACAGTGGAACTCAGTCTTCTGTACCCAATATTCTTTAATCACAGAATATTTTGCCATTTGGTCCTTGCATCAAAGGAAAACCAAATGTATGAAATCATACAAGCATATCAGAATTTTAATATTTCTCCTTTGTGAGAGCAAAATTCTAAACTTCAATTTATGAAGGAACTTGATCCTTTGAATTTTAAGGGAAGAAAAACATACAGGAAATTAAAAGAGTTGCGCTGTATTTTCTAAAATGTAGACTTTTTAATTAAATCTTTAGTGTTGGGGTTTTTTATTTTTATCTAATATTACATTGATTTAATTATTAGTTTATTTAGCTGATTCATGCACATTTCTTCAGTGCAACTGTGTGAGTTATTATAATAATTCAAGATATAGATAAATTTGTATAGCCAAGATTTATCTGCCCTTAAGTAAAACAGAACTGGCCATGGGATAGAATACGTTGAGGTATAACATTAATGATAAAGAGTTACTTAGATTGAAAATTCCTGGAGACTTTCCTGAAACAAATCCGGTCAGAAATAAAACAATTTTTGGAAAAAAACCCACTTTGCCTTGAAATAAAGATTTGAAGAAACGCTGAAAGTTCTTTCTATTTTTTTTTCTTCTTTTTCTTTGAAAAATAAGAGAAGAAAAAATAAGAAAGAAAAGAAGAAAGCCTTATTTTGAAACAAACTTTTTGATCCTGTCAACCTTATTAAAATTTGTTAAACAAGCAAAGACCTGTTTCTGTTCTCTGTGCCAGTATTCCCAATCTGTGACAAAATTACCCAACCCCCATTTATTCCTCTGAGAAGCCTGCATTGTTCACTAAAAGCATATTTAACTAAGTATAGTTAAGCATAATTTACAATCCTTTGATCACTTTCATGGTTCTTCCTTGAATTAGAAAAGTATTTCAATACCCTTCTTAGATGCAGGAATCAGAACACCAAGATCCAGCAATAAAAAGCAGTGCCAAATGCATACCATCTGCTATATGATATTATAATTTGAATTCATCCAGCAATTAATTTATCTGCATATTATGCACAAGACTACAGATCTCCGTTTAAAAAATGCATGCTTGTCTTCTTGTATCCCAAAATATCCTAATAATTCTTTATTAGAGGTTATCTGCTTCCTTATTTTCTACTTTCTCTTTTTGTCATCTGTAGATACATATAGTAATGATTCTGTGATTTATTTTCTTTTTTGTTTTCAGACCACTTTTTGATAGAAACGTCGAATAGCACACAATGAAGATCTGATCTCAGAGACATACTAGAAGAATATGGTGGTATTTCATTTGATGAAAATTTCCCATTTATGTTTGTCCTGGTTTCAGCTGGCTTTTAGAGTTAGTTTTCTCCTTACTAGCTGGTGTAGTGCTGTGTTTTGGATTCAGTATGAGAATAACACACTGGTGTTTTAGGTGCTGCTAAGCAGTGCTTACCCCAAGTCAAGGACTTTTCTTTGTGTTCCATGGTGTTCCATGTTCTGCCAGCGAGAAAATGCACGAGAAGCTGTGAGGGAGCATGGCCAGGTCAGCTGAGCTTAACTGGCCAAAGGGATATTCAGTGCCACATTCCATATCATAGCATGGCATACCCAGCACATCCAGGGAGGGCAGCTGGCCAGGAGCCACTGGTGCCTGCTCAAAGATGAGCTGGACATTGATCAGCAACTGATGAGCAACTGCATTGTGCATCACTTGTGTGTCTTGGGGTTTATTCCCCTCCCTCTTATTTTCATTACTATTATCACTAGTTATAACAATGTATTTTTATATTGTGTTTAAATTATTAAGCTGTTCTTATCTCAAGATTCACTTTCCTTTTGTTTTTTTTCTGATTCTCATCCTCACTGTGGTGGGGCAAGGAGTGAGCAAGCAGCTGTGGGGTATTTAGTTGCCGTCTGGGGTTAAACCATGACAGATATTCTCAGATCTAGCTTATAATTTTAAATATTTTTAATGCACACTTTATTAAGATATCATGTGATATGAAGCTGCATGAAAATCCAAGTGCATTAAAACATTGTTATCTTTATCAACAAGACCTCTGATTTCAAGTTGAGTTTAACAAGTTCTCTTTTCCTCAAGCTAAAGCCAATTGGCTTTGATTCTGTGGCCTCAAGCCTGTTATCACCAATTTCTAATATCACTTAGAATGGATATCACATCAGCAGATGTATAATCTATGGTAATGTTCCCTTCCCAGAAGGCCTCTAGAAATCAGAGCTTTCTCATTACTACAACATGCCTAAGATCTAAAAGGTGGGAATTTTCTATGTGTTGCCCTCTCCCACATTTACATTTATAAAACAAACATAAAAAGAATAAACTAAAAAACTTCTTACAGTAAGCAAAAGAAAAATACTCTAAACTGCATACTTTGGTCAATGGGGAGAAAATGAAGGAATGAAGAGTATGTGACAGATCCCTGCAACTTTGCTTAATCAACAGTGCAATGAACGCAGCTGAGAATCTACAGAGACTGCTACTGTCAAAATCACATACTTTTTAATACTGTCAAACATTAACTTTAGCCTGTTCTATTGTCTTCCAAGATTAACAGAAAATCGGCACTCCTGATTGATAAAATTCCTTGTTTAGCTAAGATCATTATCTGCTTACATTTGCCAGTTAAAATGTCCAAATTTTCCATAGTTTCTGGAGTAGTCTTTTTACAAAGTTAAGTTTTGAATCACTTAAGTTACATTTACTTCCCCCTCAGCTGACTTATTTTTCAGAATCTGAAATACTGTTTTAGGCAGAATGACTTTGTAATTTTTGAAAACATGTTAAAATATTTCTTAGATCTCTTCCCTGTATTTTTTCAGATTAAATTCTTTTTCCTGTCTAATACAACTGCAAACCTGCCCTTAAAAAATATGCATCTCTGATTGAGACATTTTTGATATGACATCCTTGCTGAATTTTTTGGAGCTCATTTACCCATTCTTGAAGCTAGTATGATGGAGACAATGAACACATTGATGCAGTGATGCAACATAATTTGTACCGTGACAAAGAATTTCCCTGATAGTTCAATGTACAGCTGTGCACAGTAAAAATATAAATTGTAATACCAAAGTTTAGCTATAATTATTACTACTGAGTTTTGTGTATGTAATCACAGTTTTTCAAAAGCAGATGTTTATTTTGTAAAGAACTGTGGCAAGCAAACTGCAACACCAGACAAAAGTGCCACTCGCAGAAGGGAGGTCATACAAATCCAGGATTCTGGTGTTGCTGGATGCCCTAAAAATACTTTACTAACTTTGAAAAAGAGTTAAGGAATTGCTTTTAACAGAAATACGTCCTCATTTTGAGGAAACATCAAGGAAGTGACAACTGGAAAGGTGCTTTCCCAAACTGCGAAAATGATCTTCTCATTCAGGACAATTTGATTTCAAATTTACACCCATTTCCTCCTCCTCTTCATCCAAGTTTCAAATTGATTAGGGTAGAGACAGAATTTTTTCTAAAAACCCAGAAGACCAGACAGTTATTTCAAAGTAATTCTAACTATACCCTTTATCTTTTCTGTGGAGAGAAGGGTAACAATATGAAAGTCTTCTTTCTTCCCTGGTTATGTTGCCAGACTAGTATTTACTGTAATCCACAAGTTCCATCATGCATCAATTTGGATGCCAAGTCACTGCCTACTCCAGGCCTTTTAGGTTAATGTGGAGTGAGACTTCCAGTGAGTGAAAAATTATTGCAAAGTTTTTGTATGGCACTGGTAAAGAGAGAGAGAGAGAGAGAGGAAGTAACATTTCTCAGCATGACATATAAACTTAAGCTCTCTCACTCTACCGATGGGAAGAACCACTACCCTTGTAAGGAGTATTCTTGTTAGGAATTATTCACTGATTTTATATTATACCTTTAAGATCTTTGCATATAGACAGGTATTAATGAGGAACTACTATTTGGGCTAGGAACTAAGGCCAGCAGCAATGGGAGTGTTAGTTTAGTGATCGTTTTCACTTCAATGGCTCAGGAACCTAAGGGGCCAGCATGACCTTCTGTCTTTTGAGACTTACGATATTTCTGTCACATTTTTATAAAAATGTGTTCTTTTTTTTTTTTCTATTTGGTTATACCATAACAAAATTATGTAAAGCATATGCACTCCCTTTGGAGTTATTTGTTTCAGTGTACCAACCTAAAGTGCTCACAAATCACTGTAACGATTGATTGCTAATCCTGTACCTGCTGTGGGTAAAAACAACAGGGAAAAAGGGCAATACTCTGGCCCTAATATCAATAGCATCCCATGAGTATTAGGACTTCACTCATCCATATATTGCTGCCTCACCAGGGACCAAGTTAATGCTAAACTCTCTGTCTACTGTACAATTTCTTAAGCAGCCAGAATGTGTATAGGACTGGCTATAAATAGAGCATTAACTAAACACAGGCATGGAATATTTCTTCTCTGACTGTGCATGAAGATAAGCAAATCTGTGTATCCCCATCCTGAACCTGATATTTGTATGCTTCTTACAGTTGTAGCAGGAAAATAATTACAGTACTTGCCTCTGTGTTTACTCTCACTGAGGAGAAGCAACTGTGTCCTGTCTCACACATGTTTTTTTTGCTTCATTAATTAAAGAACAGTTTAAAAAAGAGCTGGTCTAACTTTCAGCTAATGAATAGAAAGCATGCAAAAAATAACTGGTCAGTCTGTGAGCTGCCAATTATTTGAGCCAGCAAATGGAAATAGGAAAATGCTTTCAGATTTCAAGGGATGGAACTCACTATCACATATTAGCCCAAGTGTGAATCTGGGCTTGGTGAAGGAGGAATATTTATATCCAAATGGACATGTTAATATGAGTCAGATTGATTAAAAGTCAATAACATTTTAAAGAATACAGAATTGAAATAAAGGTTGATTTTAGAATATTTATATAGAGCCCTTATGTGTTGCAACCCTACAGAGATTTTCATTAAGCATGATTGCTTAGCTTCCAAAACCATCATACGTGTGTCATTCTAAAACTTTGAAAGGCTGATTTAGCTTACAGCGTTTCTGTAAGCCAAAGCAGATCACACTGAATTCCATATTGCTAGGTTTCTTCTGCTGCTCAAGGGTGTATTTTTAGTACTACATTATTCCAGCACTGCAAATTGCAATGTAGTAATTTTACTAATCACTGAAAAAATGGCCAGACCTATCCCTTTGTATTCAAATGGTAGAGAAGTTCCGCAAATACAACCAAAATATTACTTTCTACCTCTTCTACTATTGCAAAGGCAACACTTGCACAAAGTAAGCCAGAATCTTTCATGGCTTATTCATCACTCTGAAAACTAAGTTTTGTTGTCAAAATTCATACAGCTGGTTCTTATTTCAGAAGACTAGTGGTTTGCCCTAATGTTTAGCTTCCAGATTTTATCTGTAATGGCTCATAGTTACAGGAAAAAAAATTATTAAAAAAAATGTATATTTTACTTGTGAGTTAACTAATTTCAGCTAATTTTAAACATATTGCATTGCTCTGTTGTGGGTGCCTCAACTTTCAAGAAAACTAATTATATAATGATGCTTGTATAAAAATGTCTTTTATTTGTATTTGTTCATAAATGGTCAAATACTTGTACTGTAATTGTTTCATCACTCAGCATAATTCAGCATAACCACTTGTAAGGTTTTTACTGGTAGTGTGTGCTTGCTTTCATTCCACTCCCTATTCAGGCTTTGTTAGTTGTATATAATCTTTGAAAGATTTGTCCAAAGGAAACCAAATACCAGTCGATGTTTTCAAATCCAGTCCAGAGCCCAAGAGAGTGAAGGCACAAATCAGTCTGCAGTGTTTCCACTATATACTGTAATTTTCGCTCGAGGAATATGCATTAATAAACTAGCAGTAGCCTTAACTTTAAAAAAGTCATATTCAAGTCAATTTTGACATTACTTCCTCATGTTGTTATTTTTTTTAATTTAGCCCTCAGTGAAGGGAAAAAATCCCTAAAGTCACGTGAATTTCAGACAGGTGACTAAAGTTTCTGAATATGTGTTGTAGAGAGGATACCTCTTCTGCAGTGCCGGCAAGCTGTGTCCTAAGAGGAGTTAACATCCCAAATCAGGGGCTGCTAGGACCATAAACACACTGGAATAGAGCAGTATTTAGGACATCAGTAACTTTTGCAGCCTATGCTGTGTTCAGCACTGACATGATTTTGCTGTTAGCAGAGAATTACCCTGGGGAGTTTTAAATAGTTCAGATAAGTCTACATGAACTGAAGATACCCCAGCAGCTGTGCTGTAGTTTCTTCTCCCAAGAAGAAAGGACAGTGGTGCCTTTCAAAATTGTTTCATTATTTTATGTGAATACATTATGAAACAGGTTCAGTTAAGTACCTTTTATATTCAAGTGATCAAAAGGAACTTTTTGCTATTTGCACAGACAGAGAAATCAGAGAAAAAATAGAATTCTCTGAGGAGGACTTTTTTTGAAATTATAAAGAGATCATTAACACATAAAGTGAGACTATGGGTCCATTGTAGAGCTGGAATGAAATTATGGGTACGATTTATAAACCACTGAAATAGGGGTTTATCATAGAAGTGCTGACACAGCAGTAGCAAGGATGAACTGAGTATGAAGTTAAGAACAATATTAGCAACATATTCGTCCACTTCTAAGCTCATCCCCCACGTATGTCTTCTGTACATAGTGGAAAACATTCATTGTTTTTGATACTTTTGCATGTATCAGGAGAGTATCTTCAGCTGCTGAATTAATCCCACACTCATTAGCAAAGTCCATCAAAGGAGTTTTTACAGTCTTTCTTTGTCTAATATTGTTTTTTGAGAACTCATGCGATGCTTCTATCTGTCTTGATATTTTAGCACTATGACCTGAAATAAAAGAAACTGAAATTATAGAGATAATGATGCCTTCAGGTATTTCTAGTTTTTACTCTTCATGTATCTGTGACTTGCTGTAGTTCTGTGCTTCTTACTAAGTGCTAAAAGTCCTGTGTTCCCAGCACCTTTAGCCAAAACAAAGCTCTCTGAATACAGATTCAAGGACATGTTCGCTGCCTTAGGGCCCGAATATATGTAAACAACGGCGAGATGGGGGGAGCAGGACTGGGGTGGTTAACATCATCGCCTGAAGGTGCGATTGGAGAATTAAGGGCCAATATGCTAATGGGACAGAACTTATAAAAAGTGAAGAGCTCGTGACTCGGGGTCCATTTTGGGTGTTGTCCCCGACGGGGGGCTTTGCTTGCCTGAATGTACCTTCAAGGCCTTTGCAGGCCTTGAATAAATTGTCTGCTTTTATACTCCGAATTTGTCTTTGCCTCTGTTTCAGGTAGCCTGTCTTTTAGGCAACAACAGATAGATAGATTTTAAAGGTCAGCACTCCACAAAATTTTGTGTCTGAGGCAAAGTCATGTACAATGCAAAAATGACAGATTTTTTCCAAAGTGTTTGTCACCTTGTAAACTTTCATCATAGTGAAATTATTTTTATTCTTTGGTGTCAATTTTTAGAATTTTAGCCACTCTGCTTCTTCCTTTACAATTATAAGGAAAACAATCCTTTGTTATGTGTTTGTACCTAACAACAGGTCTTTGAGAGCTCAGTATTGGTCTGATATGACACCGGACATTGGAGATCAAACATCATTATCAAATATCTTTTTTAAATTATGGCAAGGACAGTGAAGTGAGCTGTATCTGACAGACCCCTTGGAACCCATTACTGTGCCGTAGAGCAGCTCATGCTTATGCCATCGAGGTGCAAAACTTCAGACACTGAAGACCTTTTGGAGGCTCTGAAGACCGTGTTCTAGTTGCCTATTGTGATACCTAATACCATCTTTTTTCCATTATAACATCTAAAATATAAGGAGTTTCTCTATAATCAAGAAATCTCAAATGGTTAAGAAGTGTAACACCTAAAATAAGTTGCTCAACAGGCAATTTCCATTGTCTCAGGAAAAAAGCTGCTCAAGACAGACTAGGTAAATGAATAGGCTTTTATATGTGTGACCATTATAAAGGGGAAGCAAGAATCCAGTTTTATTAGTGTAGTTAAATTCTCTCTCTGAAATGAGTGAAAATCCAAGCTTCATTTTACGGGCCAAGATGTATGTGTGAGCATTCATTAATGGAACAAAAGGATCTTTATACACTATAGCTAAAATCTCATGAGTACCGAGGAAAAAATATACTTACTCCATGTACATTATTTCAAAAAAGTGGTTTGGGGAACATGAATGACTTGCATATGGTTATTGAAAAGGTCAAAATAGGATGAGATAGTCCAATGCAGAGCCTAAATTCTGCTTCACTTTCCTCACTCATTGTTAATGTAATCCAAAAGCAAGAAAGAAGTAAAAAATACTGCTTGGAGACATTGAGACATAGTAAAAGAAAGAATGTCCTAGATGGAGACATATAATGAACAATCCACAGTTTTGTAATCCATAATAACAATCCAAGACTTTGTTTATAATGCATTATATTTCAGTATCTATCAATCAAAAATGAAATTAACATGGACAATTTACCTACTTACTGTTATATATCACAGTACTATGAAACTACTTGAATTACAGAGCTAGACTAAAACTTCTCTTTGAAATTACTGGCCTAAAATTGTTTTGCAAAAATCTGGGGTTTCAGGAAATTAAGAATTTCAGTTAGGCATCTTCAGAAATTATAACTTCAGAAATGAATGTTGATGCATTTTGCAGTGCTTAAAATCCCATGCTTAATTTTTGTTTTCCAGCTTTCTACTGACCCCCACTCTAATCTGCTTGATGTCTATCATTTTGCTTTAAAAAGAGCTACAATGCAATATCTGTCCTCTTTAAATACTCAAAATAGGAATAGTTATATTTTTTGTTTCACTCATGAATGAGAGAGAGAACTTGCATTAAATAACCTCATTCCCACTGAACTAAACTTAAAAACTGTTTTATGAAGTCTCTTAGGTCACTTTCAGATTTTACACTTTTAGACTTTTACAATTATCTATTGTATACATAAAACCCAGCCCTTGTTTATGGCTATGAATATAAAAATATGGAAATATGTTCACAACTCCTCAAGTGCCCCTTACAGATTTGGGTTTTAGCCCAAAGTGATGAATATGTTCACAAAGTTTTCCAGACCCAGGGAAAAACTTTCTGTGAAAATATTGTTTGAAGACATTGCTTTCTGAGTGCTACATGTCCACAGTGTAAGAAATAAAATCTAGAAAAAAATAAGACATTTAAAATATTTGCATTCCTAATTTGATATGATTACATAGCTCCACACTGGGGCAGCCTCACCTTGAGTGCTGGGGCTGGTTTTAAGCAAAGCAATATAAAAAAGACAAGAAAATGTTAAAGGGTGTCCAAAG
The DNA here is from genome assembly GCA_013397895.1 of Origma solitaria. Taxonomy (NCBI): domain Eukaryota; kingdom Metazoa; phylum Chordata; class Aves; order Passeriformes; family Acanthizidae; genus Origma; species Origma solitaria. Next base: position 712,010 of record VZRL01006572.1, read on the forward strand.
GAGGCCCACAAGGATGGTGAAGGGCTTTTGAGGTGAAGCCATATGAGGAGGAGCTGAGGTCACTTGGTCTATTCAGTCTGGAGAGGACTGAGGGGAGACCTCATTGCAATCCCAACTTCCTTGCGAAGGGAAGAGGAGGGGCAGGCACTGATCTCTTCTCTGTGGTGACCAGTGACAGGGACCAAGGGAATGGCCTGAAGCTGTGTTCAGGGGAAGTTTAGGTTAAATTTAGGAAAAGATTGTTCACCTTAAGAGAGTGTTCGGGCACTGGAACAGGCTCCCCAGGGCTGTGGTCGCAACACCAAACCTGACAGAGTTCAAGTGTTTCGACAATGCTCTCGGGCACCTGGCATGACTCTTGGAGATGGTCCTGTGCAGGCCAGGAGTTGGACCCAATGATCCTTTCCACCTCAGCATATTCTGTGATTCTGTGAACCATTAACCCAGCACTGTAAAACTCACCACAAAACCATGTACCTGGGTGCCACATCTACATGTCTTTTAAATCCTAGAACTGGTGACTCAACTACTTCCCTGAGCAGCCTTCTTCAATGCTTGACAACTCTGTTCATAGAGAAATTCTTCCATATCCAATTTAAACTTCACCTGGTGCAACTTGAGATCATTTTCATTTGTCCTATTACTGGTTGCCTGAGAAAAAAGGCCAAGCCCGTCTCACTACAACCTCCTTTGAGGTAGTTGTAAAATGATGAAATGGCCTGAGCCTCTTCTTCTCCAGGCTAAACAACCTCAGTTTCCTCAGCCATTTCTCGTAGGATGCTTCACAAAGATCATTGCCCTTCTCTGGATATGCCCCAGTGCCTCAGCATCTGTCTTGTGGTGTGCTGCCCAAAATATTTGCATTTGCGTGCACAATGTGCAAAGTTCTTACAAAATATTCAGTATAATAGCATCATTTTAAAAAAGGAGAAGAATCATCCAGTTATTAATAATCCAGATGCCTCCCAGCAGATTAAATGTATTTGCCGCCTTAAATGTTTCTTAACTATTATATGATTTCACATAACTCTTTCTAGCAATAATACTTCTCTGACCCTCTTACTATATTGTTATTAAAATCTGTCTAATAAAATGCAGTTTATGCTTCTCTACATACCTTCTTTGTTTCTCCTGTTCTTCACTCAGCCTCTGTGCCAGATGATTGTAAGATTAGTGTGCACTCTTTATAACCACAGACAATTACAAAGCTGTTAAAACAAAACGGTTGACCTAAACTCCTAAAAATCTTTGCCTCAAAGAGTAAAATTCTTTACAAACATGTGAAGGACTCATTTTCAAAATTGTTTAATCTCTTACTAGGACTGGGAATGGTTATAAATAACACAGAAGGAGGTTAACTACTAAATTCAATTTTACATATATTGATTAAGAAGATCTATTGATTAAAATAAATAGATTTCTTTTAAGTTTATCCTGTAGGTGATGAAATATATTCTCTTCTATCTACTCCAAGTCTTGTATAAAGGGAGCTGATAGCATTGGTTGAGTCCTTGGTAAGAAATGGCCATATAACAACCACTGAAATCACAGCTGATAATAATTATGGCAATCTCAGCAGGGAAGCCAAAGATGGATTTATCATGACAAGATGACCACTTTAGCAGAGTTTGATTTCTTTAGAAGAAGACCATACAAAACAGCTTGAACGCTTTAGCAATGATGCATTTGTGTGAGCTAAATTGTAAATTTGTGATCTGCCTGCCATGAGGAGTGGCACATCGCTGAGTCACCTGAGGAGCAGAGAATGACTCGGAACATCACTGTTTTCTCCTCCCCCATGGGAGGTGTAAGTTACTTTGAACTTTCTCTTGAGTAGCAGTAACCTGCCTTGCATGTCTGTCTTGCATGATGCTCTAGGAACCCTCAGAGTAGAAAAAGCCTGCCTGCTTCCAGGTCCATTCCTAACTGCTTACTTAGAGGTTTCAGTGCAGGCCTTTGTGAATGAAGGCAGGCAGCCCATGATGACAGAGTTATTAATGTCACTCCTTTCACAAACACTAAAGGACTAAGTCTGAAATGCTTCCTCTTGTTGAGTAGCACTTCATTTCAGGAATAATTCTGAACTCATTCTAAACAGGAAAATTTATGTCTGCTGATGTTGCCATTTCTCCCTCTCTTCTGTGAGTTTTGTGTACTTTGTCCACTTATAACTGGTGCTGCAAACTGCTGAAATTCTCTTATATTATATTACTTTCCTTATATATGACTAGTTTTAGTTCATGGTCAATTTAACTTTGAGGATCAAGAAATATGTAAGTATACTTTCAAATTCTGTCCTTGTTTGGTTCTTTATAGAGGTAGTAAATGGAATTTGTGTTAGTTTTTTAAACCTCTACAGCTAGTGAATAGCAAGAGCTTCCTTGAATTTGGCAGTGTTCTGTGTTGAATTGGTTAGCTGTGTTAAATTGTTAAATTGCTGTACCTAAACCAAAAAATACAAAAACCCACTAAAAATAGAAGAAACAAAAAAAGCAGTTGGTTCTGGCCAAAAATATATCTGAGCTAAGGAGAATATTAATGAATAGGTATGAAGAATTGTAGTAAAAACCTCTAGGAATACCTATTACATGTGACTGTAATCAAGGATTTATTGTCATAGATTTTGGCAATCAGAACAAAAAAATAAATTCTATTTGCTAAAATGATAGCATCAGGTTTTCTGAACAAAAGAGAAAGGAGATTAACTGTATGATGAAGCAATCCCCTGCAAACTGTTTTCATTGTAGCTGAATTGTTGAAGCAAATTCTGGAAAGACAGAGGCACCAGAAGGCTTTGTATCAGATGTGCCACCTGTACTCACCCTGTAAACACAGAATAAACCACAGGCCTTACCTGCCCCATTTATGCTACATGGTGTGCAGGAAAGGAATCCTGGCCTATCTTCTTGCCCCTTTTTGCCAATGACATCATAGATGTCATTGCATAAGGACACCGGTAATGACTTTGGACTGATGGAGGAAACCTAATTTTAAAGAACTTAACACATAATTTATGTTGCATATTCAAATCATACACTTTAGGGATAATTTTTCGTGTCTTTTTTTAAACTATAATATCTGTCATATGGAAGTTTGAGGTCCTTAAAGGAAAAGAGAAAAACAAGATGGCCTTTACCAAATTGAAAATTTGAATATAAAAATGATGGTGTGGCATCAACAAAGTTTTGTTGAAGTAGTGAAACTCCATGTACTGCCAACTATACATTCATGTTGTCAGAAGTGGAAATAGTAGACAATTGGATTCTGTAGGGCTGATCTGTCAAGGAGGAGAAAAAAGCTATCCACATCATAAAACCTTAAAGTGTCATTTAGGTATATGGGAGAGAAAAAGAAAATATCTCCAAGAGTGAAACTAAAAAGGAGAGTCCTATGTCCTGATCTGCAAACAACCTCACTTAGTGATCATCCCTACAGAAATTTTATGAATAAAAATGGCTCAGAAGGCATCCCAAGCAGTGCTCACAAATGTGTGACTATAAATGCAAGAAATATTAACAAATCTTAATATTTTAAAATAAATGCCTTTTAAGGTAGACTCAAATATATATTAGCCTCATTTTCATTTTAAGACAAAAGGAGCTTCTCCTTTTCTAAGGTTCATCCATTCTGAGCTATTTTTCCTTGCCTTTTCCTTCTTTCGAAAGATTTGCTTTTTTCTTTTTTAATCAACTGATGCAATCATTAACCACAGTCTTGATCACACCCAGTTCCTTTATATGATCATGTCTGTGATTAGATCTATGCTAAATTGCATCCATCATTATATATTTTCCAAGTATGAGAAAGTGTAAGAAAATGTCAGTGTAAGAAAATGTTGGTCTTAAAGAGTATTTACATAGTTTGCAAGCTGGGAAAGATACCTACAGTAGATGGCATATCTCAGTAAAGAAGTGAGGTTGGCCCAAGGAATGAATCACAGTTTACAAAAATACATAATTTAACAGAGGTGTTGATAACATATATCACCTGCACTGTAAAGCCCAGGAAGAACAACTGATGTGGTATTTATTGACATGTGAATCAGACATGTGCTTTGCAAGATCAGTCCTTCTCATCTGCCCTGATTTTCTTGCCTCATTAATTATGTTTTTCTAAATATGTTCCTGATTATTGCCACCAGCTAGTTTGTGTCATTTCCTATGTGAACATATGGCCTAGAGATTCATGGTTTAGCACAGCAAAAAGCATTTTCAGAGCCTGTTTTAACCTTCCCTCCTTTGCGCTGGTACTACAGGCCATTGGACAAATGGTAATAGTGGAGTTTGCCAAGGATATACCCAACTGCACCTTCACTGACCAAGATAAGGGCATAAAATATTTATCAGTAAGTGAATTTTCCAGTATGGTCTTAGGTATGGGCCAGGGCCCTGAGCTCTCCCTTCTTACCTAATCCCAGGGTTTGGAGGCTTTTCTTTCTAAAATAACTGTCAGTTTACATTCTGTAGTTGGTTACCAGTTTTTAATCATTCAAAACATGGTGTCTTCTCACAATTTACTGTAATACATTCAAGCTAGGAGTTTGAAAGTGTTCCATTTTTGCAGCATGATGAAGAACAAACGCCCTTTGCAAGTCCATAAAGCATTTTGAACTCCCTACTATTATTCATGTACTGCTTCCTTTTATATTTCTAGTCTTCAACCAGTTTTTAAGGGAGCTGCCTATGTGTACATATTCAAGCAGTACACATAAGCCTCAGGATAGACAGCAAATTATCTACATAACACTTTAGGTGTGTTTCAGAGAAACATGACTTTTCATTTAGTTGTATACAATCACAGAATGTATGTCACTCACATCTAGACTTTTGTGAAAGAATACCAACAAAACACCTAGTACATGAGAAAAAAACATAAACAAATTGTGTTTTGTTACTAAATAACAGCCTGACTCCACCAATATTGAGGGTAAATTGCTGGAGTTCAGGGTGTAACAGCTTTTGTCTGAATCCCTGTTTTCTTTTCCTAGCTGCTGTTCTAAAATTGTTTTTTAATTAAAACTTTATGAGATTTTACAGGGATTCTCAAGATTTCAGGGAATATGTTTTCTCTTCCATAACTGTAATTTCTATGTTCCTCTTTAAATCCATTGTTCTCCAATATAACACATAATTAGGCCAATTGTTTTATCTGTGAATGCATGAACCATTGAACTGAAGAGAAAAAGGAGATCAAGTAATTGAATATATTTTATATTAAAAAAGAACCTCCTTTTATAAGACTACTTCTAGGATGAATAACAATAGACTGTTTTTATTTCCCCCACCTCTTCCAAGAACAATAATAATGGAATTAATTTTCTGTGTTAAGCTGGACAATGCAGCTCATGTACCTGTCCAGTGAATGTTTAGTGATCTCTATCCAGTTAAGCAGTGTCACATGAGGATGATGAAAGGCTCTTATCCAGAATATCCTTGTATGTGGGCTAAGGTATCATTTTACTAGGTGAATTGAGGACATTTCAGTCCCTTTGAGTAGGGCTTGATTTTGAAATGAACACAATCGTGTTTTGTGACAAAATTTTTAGAGATTACAGATCCTTGTTGTTTTGGGTTTTTTTTTTTTGCAAGGGCCCAAAATATTAGAGAGGCTATTTTGTTCAGCATATATTTACTTTTCAGTGAAAAAAAAAAAAATTGTTCTACTTTGCTTTTGGGATTTTTAGATTTTAAATTATATATCCATGCAAACCTTATCCATTTGATAAGATGGAAGGAAAGGAATCTAGATTTTTTTTTGTTGTTGTGGAGTTGAAAAAAAACTCTTTGTAAGTTCTGGTTTTTATTGTAGGAGTAATTACAAACTTGTTAATTAAGCCACACAAGTAATTTGACTCCTTAGATTCCATTTTTGCTACTATAAAATAGGAATTAAATACTGTTCTGACAACCAAAGGAGTCATGCAGAGTTTTGGGGTTTTCTTGTGAGGGGGCTATGTAAAAACTGACTCATTTTCTGTGATTATTCTAGTGGAAGAAAATCTGTTACTGGGATGTCAGTAGAAAGCAATCATAAAAAGGTCACAGACATGGAGAAGAACATTTTATTTCAAGACTCAGCTAATAGTTGCAGATAGACAGTTTGTTATTCTCTATATCAAAGTTCTGATTTTACAATGTATTCTATACAAATTTATTAACATCACTGGAATGCATTTATGCCAGACTGGCCCTTGTGTAAAAATCCATTTTCCCTGGATTACAAAATTTTTCCACAGTAGTCAGCATTTGATTAACTGGAAATGCTTTTTTTTTTGCTCATGTGAAAGGGCTCTTTTTCTATTCTTTACAATGTTTAGTTTAATTCTTGTTTCTCCTACTAAGTTTATTATCATACAGGAAGTGCTCTCATTCCACATGTGTATTTTATATCCATTAAAGCTGTCTCTGGTCACTATAAACTGCCCTTATAAAACACTGACAATGTCTTCACAGCATGTGATTATATTCTCCTCCTAAATTTCCATAACACAATCCTGCCTGGTACTTTCTTAAGCAAGGCTAAGAGAGTTGCATCAATCAATTCTGTACATAACTAGGACTGAATTAAGTATTGACTAAGTCTGCGATCCTGACAGAGATTTGTATACTAATTTAAACAGAAAAAATATATCACTAAGGATAAATATTTATAAAATACATGTATATTTAATGAAGAAAAATATGTAATGTGTAAAGGGTTTTTCCTATCATTTTAAAGAGTATTTAAGCATATATATGTTTTCATAAAATAAAGCAATGTCCCTTTAAATCATGTGCTCATCAGCTGACTCCATTCTATTTTGGAAGCTTCTCCACTAAGGAAAATATGTGCTAAAAAAGAAATTAGTATTTTGTCCTGAAAAGAACACTTCATTTCCCATTACTAAATGTGTAGGTTTTGATAGTGAAAAATATTGTTATTAATTTATTCAAAATAAAAGTGAATTTAAGACTTATTTTTGTATTCTGATATCTGAGATAATTACTACAATTCAATATGCTTGGAAAACTTTACTTTTTCAGATGATAAAAAGCTGAAATTGATTTATGCCTTGGATGGGAAATCTTACTTCTAAATGGAATACAGTTTGTTTCCACAAAACATAATGTAACTTCACATGTGATGAATAGACTATCAGTATTCAAATTGATTACTCAATTTAGCAGAAAACTGTAAGTTTAATGAGACATTGAACAAAAATGCTCAGGAAAAAATTCTGATTTTTTTCTGCTTTTTGACAAATGTTCTCCAAACACAACATAAGCAACGATCTTCAGATCTGCAGTGCTGATGTGCTGATGAATTTTACTGTACTATGAACACAGTTAGGAGTTTTGCATTTTTTGCACATATGGAATCATGTCGCCAGTGTTAGTTCAGTTCTTGGTCTGGGAAATGGGGAAATAACAAGAATGAGAAGCGTGCCCTTTTTTTTGGTCCATTAAGAGCTGATCTAAAAATCTCTCAGACTTTCAGAGCTGTCTCCTGACTGGGTATAGAATAGCTGACAATAAACACAATTCTGTTCCTGGAGATGATGTTGTTTAATTCCCTGATCCTTATAATTCTTCATTTCTTATATGTTGAACCCTGTTTCCACTAGAGAAAAAAAAACAACCCTACTCATGTTGCACAGAAATTTTCTTGAGAGAAATTCTGGCCTTTTCACATGCACTACCCAGTAAACAGTCAAAGCAACAAACACACATAAGCCGAGAAGTGAAGAGAGAGAAAGGGTCGAATTCATAGCAAACATTTTTTGCAATTACTAATTTGCCCTATGTGCCCTTTTCTTCACCTGTTATGTTCCTGCGATCATGTGGAGCTCTGGAGGTATCAGTGCGATTAAGCCTAGGCAGAACTCCTTCTCAAGGGGGGTTGTGACCTTCTCTCTGTACTTCATAGCCTGCCAGCAATAGTGGTGCTTAACAGAAATCTAAGATTAATTGCCTACCTCACATACTGGGACTGTCTGTCACCTTTTCCTACCCAAGAAGAAATACATCTCTCTCTCTTTTGCTTTGTGGTTTGATTGGTTTTTACTCTTTTTCCTGGCTATGGCTTACTCAGAAGCCTCTGACTGGTTTAAGTTGCTCCTCATTTTTATCTCAATACATTTTCTGCTATAACGCTATTTTAACATTTCACTTGCAGCACCATTTATTCTCCTGTTGTTTTATAACTCCTTCTGAGATACAGTTCTCCTCAACTCTCATCTACTTAGCACAGGCCATGTGTCAGCTTTTCCAGCCTCATCAGAAGTACCTGATTATCCTCTCAGTGAGCTCAAGGTTAAGTATCTTGACCTCAGAGTTTGGAATTCTGAATTGCACCATATCTCATTCACCTCTAAGTCAAAGATAAGAGTTGAACCCCCTTGTGGAAGATGAAGATGGAAGATCACTGTTTAAACTCAGAAAGATATGCATTTTTCTTATCTTATTCAGATCAATTTGATCTCTAGCCGCTGCAATTTCTATCGGCTTTTGTAGCAGATTGTGTCTCTGTTTAGCTTTTACCCAGCAACATTTCTGACTCAAGTGCTGTGAAAAGAAAATAGATTTCATCACACAGACCAGGAGAAAACAGTGATAGCCAATAGGAGATGTGATGGACCTGACTTCCAATTTAAAAGAATTTTTATGCAAGACACTTTACAAGATTCAGCCAGTTCTAAATTAATTCCTTTATAAAAAAATCCAACAAAAATATGAAAACATCTTCACCATAACAGGTAAGAGAAAGAGGAATTTAAAAACCTAATTTATGGGAACTATATCTTTAATATTGGTTGTTATAATGAACACTTTTGGTGCAATTATCCATGCAAAAATTCAGCCATATTAGAAGAGCATTTTGTGAACACCTGTGGTTTAGTGTGATTTTACAGCTTGAATGTATAAACAATCAATGGTCATCTTGAAAACTAGATATTACTGTCTGTTTGGATAAGTAACATTTGGAAGGTAAAGTATCAGGATGAAAGTGTAATTTGTCCACAAGTGCCGTCATCTATGTAAATGCAAAAACAAAACTGCTTTGCTTTAAAATTCTATTATTTATTTTAGGCCTAACATTTTATAAATATTGAATTTTCTTTTATTATATTCCCCAACATACTTTTAAAAAATCCTATATAAATTTTAAGATTCCTTTTTTCCCAAAGTGGTTGATAGTTCAGAGGATTAAAAGCAATTTTCAAAAATAAAAATAATAATATTCTTCTTATATTCTCTTTCACCATGTAGAATTTATGTGTTGTATTTCTCTTCACTAGAGAGCAGTGAATGGTCCAGTGGAAGGTATCCCTGCCCATGCCAAGTGGGGTTGGAACCAGATAATCTTTAAGGTCCCTTCCAAACCGAACCGAAGCAAAGCAAAGCAAAGCAAACCAAACCAAACCAAAGCAAACCAAACCAAACCAAACCAAACCAAACCAAACCAAACCAAACCATTCAATGAGTCTATGAATATTCACTACTATGTCCTGTGCATGGTTTTCCATTTAGTATACTTTCCACATGAATTTAATTATGAAGAATATTCAGATGATTTAAAAAAATCTAAAATTGTCCTCACTAAAGATTAATTTCAGTATGACCTGCTTTGGATGCAATAGAAGACACATTCAAAGTAGTCTTTTTGATTACTTGCAGCAATAACTTTTAAAAGTGCTTTCAGCCAAAAGGAGAGTGAAACCCAAAAAGAGTCCAGTATTGCTCAGTTTCATCACTTTTCTTTAATGTCTTCATTTTCTTAAAATATCAACATTATTAAATCATTTATCTTAGTTGTTCTTAAAAGTATTAAAACCAGACATTTGGAAACACAAAGATTTGAACTTCATCCTTCAGTCTTTAATCCAGCTCATTTTCCATCCTTTTGTTTTAATTTGGCAGTTTTTCCAGGGTTGGTGTTTTATTTTCATAGTGGAAAGCATGTTGCTGCACTGCCGTGGAGGGTACCTTGATGGTATGAAGTCTTCAAGCCAAGAATTGCAGCAATATTGCAGTGCTGCACTAAAGGAGGCAGTGACACATTCAACAAAGAGCTGACAGTCTTAGAACTTGTTTAGGCAAAACTAAACTCCAGTTAGTACTGGACAATTTTCAAGTTTCTCTCCCTAAATTCTCTTTACTGGTCCTTAATATTAAGTTGTTTATATTATGTACTGTATGTAACAATCTTTTAAAACCAGATATTACTGGACAAAAATATACACCAATAAACTGCTATATTAAGCTGTGTAGAAAAACATGCTTTCCTTTGAGAGACCAGGATTGGTTTTCAGAGGAAGGTCTACATTTGCTTTGCATCATCCTTCAGCTCATACTGAAAAATCACAGTCTAGCCAAGTCTTTGGCATCTCAGTCATTTCCAAAGAGAAACAATAACTGATGTCAAAATGCTCATTTGGCCACCCCATGATGTCTTTCTTCTTGAGAAGCTTCCAAACAGCTTCTCTGAGCTATTTCAGAGCACCAATTATCACCTGTCCTGGTAATTTTATGAAGGTTCAAATGTCAAAGTTTCATCTGAGAGAAAAAATCCATACAATAAATGTAGCATAACATGCTATACCCTTCAAGAACAGAAAACTGCAGCTGTTTCACCTACACCACACAGATTTCCTTAGCATTAAGTAAGGCACAAATATATATGCCTAAATGTGATGGATATTACATACATGTATTAGTCAAGTAGGTTCTTGTGATGACATCATAGAATAGAATGTAGATTGTATATGTGTACCTACATTACTATATTAATAATACAATCTGCTATTTTATCTACATTTATATAATTAAAAGTATACTTATGAATATTTCTAAATACATATGTATCTATAAGTATTAATATCTCAAGGTGTACTTGTAATTTATGAAAAAGAAAATGAACCAGATTGACTGACAGTGCCTTTTCTCTTCTTATCAGATATCACAACCCTGCTCTGAAAATTCAGGTCTCAAGTTAACTTGACCAATTTCTGGCAGTCTAAGGGTTATTTTTTCAGACAATAATAGTAAAATTTGTAATTTACATTAGACCAATTCCAAGTGGCTATCAGTCCCGATACAATGGGCAATATAGAAAGAGACAACATATATGTTTGAGATATAACACAATCCTCCTCAGTATAAAACCTTATATTTTTGTGCTTTTTCCAGTTTTTCTACATCTTCTTTACATCTATCTTGTGTTCAAAATTTATAAATAGAACCTGTGGAAAATACTCCTATATCCATGGTAACCCAAAAATAGACAAGGAATAAAATTACTGCAGACAATTAAAGCAGGAAACATGAATATAAGTTACTTCAGCTTTTCTGAAAGGTTACAAAAATAAATATGAACTTCTTTTAGACATCAAAATTTTTGGCAACTGGAAATTTCTGTTTTACATATTTTGAATATGCTGTTGATAATTTGTGACTTTTTTTCTTGTTATAGATTTAATTTTCCCTCCATTTTTTCAGAATAAGAAAATAAGCTGAATAGCTCCAGTACTCTGGAGTTTTGGAAACCACCTATATTTTCAGTACTGCAACTTTCATTGCTCCAGGCTCTAGGCAAAGGACTCTGTTCCAATGGTCTTTCTTTTTCTTCACTTAGAGTTTACCAGGTCTGAAGAACTATTTCTCCAACCAATATAAGCTCTGTTTAACTTTCTGGAGCATATGTGAAACTATCAACATGGAATGTTTATAAGCCCCAGGCCGGTAAGGATTAGGCAAATAAGATTTTTTTGCTTTCTGCTCTGCTTCAAAAGCAGCTAAGGGTTATGCATTCCAGTTTCACAAAGCACCTCATTCAGGCCTAGTTTTAGGTGCTTAAGTCCAAGAGAGAGGGAAAATTTCCTGAGTACCTCTCTTCAGAGTTTTCTGTTGCCTGTTTAGCCTGAGGAGTTGTAAACCTCATGCCCAGATCTGTTGATGGATTGTACCTGTCTCCTAGAGAGATCTTGCTTATCAATTACAGTTCTGAAATAGGTACTATGCTGCAATTTCCAAACTCCTGTCTTGAGCACTTCACTCCTGATCCCCAGCAAAACTAAATGCAATATTGCCATCAGAGTAGGAACAGGTATAAGAAGCAAGACAAGGTTAGAGTTTTGCCTAACTTAGATCTATCTGTGTCATTCTTTATGCACCTTTTCCAGAACTCAGATTACTCAGAATCCAGTTTTGAAACAGAACCTCATCTGGAAGCAATTGGCATACTGTTGATATTAATTTTAAATGAATTTAGGGAAAGTGATTCAATTTTGATGCCACTTGACCCAAATCTCAATAAAATCCATAAAACATGAAAAATATTTAAAATGTCTTAAATACTCAGGAAAAAAAATTACAATTTATTTAGATTCTTATAATTCACCTGTTATTTAGCTTTTTCGATGATCTTAATAAAACATTTTCATTACTAAATGGAAAAATAATGTGCAAAACATGCACTTATATGTTGTTTAGAAGCAATCAAAATGAAGCTGTAATTCATACACTGTATTCACACAGCTGCTTCTATTCAGCAGATGTGAGATGACCATTTTGATGTGCCTTTTTGAGAATTTTTGTTAACTTCGATACAAATTAGTTTAAATTGTATAGATTCAAAATCATCACAATAAAGCATAAGTCAAAATCATAGACTTCTGAAAAACATATTCCAAGGGAAAATATTTCTATGGTTCTATTGATCCTGCTAAAACTTAAATGTAATGCCCAGAAGAGTCACACTTTTTTTTTTTTTTTTTTACTCAGGACTGCATAATCTCCATTCTGAGATTATTTATTAAATTTAATTTTTTGCTATTTCCCAAAAAGTCATCTGACATTTCATCAGCAAATCAATTGTTTCTGATAAAAACCCCGATTTTTTAATTATTTAAGCTATTCCCATCCAATAGCAACAAATTAGTTGTAAAACACTTGATGTGTTCTACTAAAACTGGGACTTAGAAATTCATGGGTTTTTAGCAATGTTGTTTGGTACAATTGACAATACTTTCTCACATCTAAATTTCACAGTTTTCCAGCTCAGATTAAAAGCTTCTGTCAAATTTGCCTTGCAGTCATTTCAACTTCAACTCAACTTTTGTTTGTTTGCAATGTTCACATTCTTACAGGGAAGGAAAACAAGGTGTAGGAAAACAAAGCTGCCATAAAGCTTTTATACAGCATGTTTTTTTTAGGCTGATTGCTCCTGGCCTCCTGTATAAAAATCAGACATTTACAAATTTATAATGTAACTGTAAATATGAACAATAGGAGAACCTCTTTGACAATGATCAAAGGAGTCTTCTTCAATGTTAGAAATCAGAAGATAATAAACTAACAAAATTTCAGTCTTCCACATTCACAAATTAACTGAGAGGATTTCTTCTGCAAAAAGATGAATATGTAGAACAATAATCTGTGGAAATGCTTGAAAACTCCTGAGGATTTTTGAATGAATGACAAAGACTCACAGAAAGATTTTCTAAACACCACACTCTCTCATAAAGGAGGTCTCTGTGATTAATATATTTCTTGGCTGAGTCTGTGTTCTTCTCTTCCCTGACTCATTCTCTTATGAGAATATTACATAAAAAAATCCCTGAATGCCAGGACAAAGGGGAAATTCATATTATTTAGACAATCGGAGTAGCTGGAGAAGGTTGGTAGTGAGACTCAAGCCCGATGGGAGAGCACAAGAGAAGAAAGAGCCTGAGAATTTTGATTTGCGTTATCAGAGATCTCCATAAAAAAAAAAAACTGTCTTGTAAGAAAAGGGCTCATGCATTATAAGTGGAACTAATACTCCACAAATTTACCAAGTGGTTACACAGACTTCACAAGAACTTCATTTCCCTCTCTCATGTGTCCTATTATCTTCTCCAGTAAGCAAGCAATGGACTTACATATTTTTCATTTGCATCCATTGCTGCATCCTGTTGTAACATAGTTGTGTCTGCATGTTTAATAGTTAGATTACAACACTTGATCAAAGGCATTTCAGCTATGTATTTGCCGTTTCTTATGAAATCCACCTCAGCAGCCCCTACAGCTTTTGAAATTAATACAGTGAAAGATCTCTGCTTTAAAATATATCTGGTTAGTTACTGACTTTACTCCTTATAGCTGCTTCCACCTGATATATCCTGTGCCACCAGGTGAACCCAAAAGTGATGTAATAATAACAACATCCAACCCAAAAGTGATGCAAACATAACATACCTTTTGAATTGCCATGTAACCTTCAAACAGAATCCAAAATCATTAAGTTAATTGAGCAACAATATTATATTTCTGCCATTCTGACATTTCTCTTGATACGCAGTTCTTGATCATTGATAAATCTTTGTTTCACCTGGCAAAAAAAAGGGACAAAAGAAACAGAGATTTAACTTAGGAAACAAGAAGAAAAGGACAAGATTTATTATAGTTTTGGTCTAAAGGTTTTGTATTGCTCAAACACTTTTCATACTGCCATTTCCAATGTATTGCTCTGACAGAAAAGGTCACAAAGTTTTATGCTGCAAAATAAAGAATAGAATAGAAAAGGAAAAATGTAATTGTTTTGGTTGAGAAGTTCAGCAAGGTCTAGACACGTTGGACAGTTGGACACTGATTTCATTTTACTACAGGGTCACACATTGTAATGACAGCAAAGTCGATTCAGTACTGCATCTGATTCAATTTCCTGTGCCTTGCATGGGAAGAAAAGTATCTTTCTAAAAGGACAGTATATTTTCAATAATATTTCAAATCATTTGTCTGTAGCAACTGCTTAGAAGGCTGACATTGAAATCCATTTGCTTATCAAAATGTTGTCTTCTCCACAGTATATAAAGCTTCATGCTGGTTATTGTAAACTTGCCATTGATTTTCCAAACAGTTGCAGAGAGCTGGGGTAAAAGGAAGGTCACATTTTGGAGAAATATGGATAGCTGAAAGGTCTAATAAGTAAAATAAATGACAGATAGTATTTTTGTGAATTGCAAGCTTTTCGTTTTCAAGGCATGTTGAACAGTGTTCATTTCACTTCATCACAGTTTGCAGTGATACTAAAAAAATGTCTTTAATTCAAAGTAAAGCAGAAATGCAAGAGTTTTCAGTCTTGGAAAGCTGACCATTCATTTCCAAAATTGCAGCACAATAATTTTTTCCCCCTTGAACAAAAGTGCTTTAAATACTATTTTTGAAAAAAAAGAAAATAAAAATATAATACGTGCTTATTTCAGAGTACTAAGGTGGGTACCATTTTTCCCTTATATAATTTTATTTTCATTCTAAATAGATGAAAGTAATACCCAAATATAGAAATTCAGTGTGAGTTAACCCTGCAGATGAGAGCTAGGTAACTCTGTTCTCCAAATGTCCTCATCAAATTAAAAATTTAGTAGCTTAAAATAATCAGAGAGTAGAAGCTTTCTGAGTTGAATCAAAGAGGTAAAGCTTAAATTCTAGAACAAATAATTTGTTCTACAGGACCAAAATTACCTGTAACTTCAAGTGATATTATCAGTTCTGTTAATACATTTTATTTGTGAGCAGTGTAACATTCCTCACTGAAGTTTTATTTCTTTGGTGTCTGAATTGCATTTTAGTATGCTCTCCTTATTTGATTAATTTACATAGAATAATGCTTGCTGTTCCTGCAGAAAAATAGGCATTCTTGAACTGCTAATACCTGCAACTGAAATGACAATTTACTCATAAAGGCCTTTCACACCTATTTCCATGGGATTCAGTTATGCATGACACTATTGTAGAAAGCATTTTCATAATGTGAAAGGAAAACATTACCTATTGTTTGACCAATAAAAACTTTTTTTTAAAAAAATTTTTCATTTTTATTGATAGGAAGAAAAGATGCAAAGTGGTAATATAGGTTTAGGACAATCTTCTGTTTTTCATCAAGACTGCATCCTGGAAGAAAGGAATGAAGTAAAGAAATTGAGAAATGAATCTTCTTACATAAAAATTTTTTAAAGGACTGAAAAGATTCTTTCAAAATATATCAGAAAAAGCTGGGTTATTTTTCCATAAATCTGGAACTGGAGTTATAAGTAAATTGAGGTATAGTAATGTTTGCTACAGGTAATAGAAAATTTTCTCATCATTACAATATTTTGACTGAGTTTTAGTTGTTGCATAAAGAATGATAAATCTAAACTGTATTTCAGGACACAGCTTTAAAACATAACAAATAAAAGGGAGTGGATACATAGGTGATAAATTCATGTAAGTAATAACCCTAATTCACCAAGAAAACTAGGAAAAATTTTTTGCTTAATAAAGTTGCTCATATTAAAGTCTAAGAAGAAAAGAGATAATTTATCAACACCTGTGTATGAAGCAACTTATATTAGAACATTTTCTTTTGTTATGAATACAACCAAGACCATTTAATGAACAAAGAAATTTTTATGATGAGGAAATGTCACTAGAAATATGAGAAATGAGTTTACAGTTTGAAGTTTGCCTGAAAAATTAAAAATGTAATATTAACAAAGTGAATTATTTGCTATGGATAGGCTGCATGTCAGATAAGACACCCCTGAAAAGGTTAAAAATATATTTTCATAGGGAGTTTTCTAAACTTCATGTTTGGACATGTCAAAACTGAAGAGACAATTTGTGGGACAGTTCAGTAATACACCTGAGAAAGAATGGTAAAAGACCTCAAATAAAATGCTTGAAAAATTACCTCAGTTTTTTTTGTCAACAAGATATGGATGTGACTGAACATCTCCAGAGGAAATACATTTCCTGACAGAGTTGGAAAAATAGAGAGCAAATCCAGGCACTCTTGGTCCCGCATGGCCGCACAGCCTTCCTGGCTGCACACCTCCCTGGGCTCCGCCATCTACTGCTGTGATACCCCTTTTAAGGATTGAAAATCATAGCCTTCCGTTCCAAATGTTTCTACTGAGTGTCAGAGAAAAGAGTGAAGACTAGATGGCTTCAGAACACTTTCCTCCTCACCATAACCCCTTTGCCAGTACTTGTGCAGTTTACTGCTTGTGCTGCTCTCTCAGCAGAAGCAGTCCAAGAGAAGAAACAGATACCAAAGGGAAATAGATGTCAGTAGCAGAGCCATGGCTTTCCTCCTGACAGAAAACAGTTTGCCTGTCCTCATCACCATAAGACTAATATCTGGAAAAGTTGTTTTGCTACTTAAATAAACCTCCACAAGCTGAGCAGAGTGCAGGGGCTGCTGCCACGAAACCTGGAGGATTTTTCCTTTCCCTGCAGATTGAGCCGTGACTGAAAGTCTCTCATCAGTGTGACACCCTAGAGAACGACCGTGCTTGCATGTGAAGTCAGCTCTGTTATTTGAACACAAATATGTAAGGAATATCTAACATTGATAATGCAGGAATAGCCACACTGTTCTTTACCTTTAAATTGCAGAGATTTTAATAGACATTTAATGCGTTGTGCTTCTATTAAAAGTATAATAAATATACAGAATTGTAGAGAAATATTGATAACATAGTGGCTTAGTGAGTTGGATTAACCTGGAGGGCTCAAATCCAGGTGCCAATCACTTTGATTAACAGTTCAGGGAAGGCTACTTATAAAGTTTCTCAATGGCAGTCCATGTTCTGATGCTTTTTGCCATAAGAAAGTTAACTTCTAGCCTGGAGATTGCAAAGTGATTGGTTATAACACTGATAGTTGGCTAGGCTATAAAACTGAAGTCATACTTACTGAGTGATTTGAATCACAAAGAAAATCCCTTCCAATCAACTGGTACAAGGGTTTACACACACTCTTTTCTTTTCAAAGTTTCTTGTTTCTTACATTTCTTGAAAGAATTTATGTCCCTTGTTGTTTCTACTTCTACATCTTGTACTCAGGATGTTACAATTCTATCAGTTGTGCAATTCTCCAAAATGATTGAACTGTTCTTGATGATACCACACAGCTCTAAAGTGCTGTGAGGGTTTGTCAGCATGCATTTTTTCCATACTGCTCTGAGCAAATTAATTGGTGATGAAAAAGAGCTACAGAATTGAAGATTTTTGACTAAAAATACTGCTTTGGTCATGAAACAAAATACCAGATAAATCTGCAAATTCAATCACACTGAGAATGTAGCTTCTCCATACTCAGTATCAGCTATAATGTGTTCAAGTAAATTGTGAAACCCTGAAAAAGAAAAAAATCCTGTATAAGATGGCAGCTTTGTTACGCAACTGAACTGAAGACCTTTGAAAGGATGTTGTTTTTTGCCCCTCTTCCTTTACCCATATGGTGTTTTTGTCTTAATCAATTAACATACATTTGTTTCTCTTTGGTTTTTTTAAAGAATTTTAAAAGGAATTCAAATACTAAAAACATGCATGAAAATATTAATATTGTTAAAGGACCAACATATTTTACCCATAGCATTTTTTAAATATAGTTACTATTAGAATCATAGAATCATTTAAGTTGGAAAACAACTTTGGGATCATCAAGTCTAACTGCTAACCTAATGTTAACCCATCACTGCCGAGTCCACCACTAAACCATACCTCAAGTGTCACGCCTATAGATCTTTTAAATACTACCAGTGTTGTTGACTTGACCTCTTCCCTGGGCAGCCTGTTCCAAACCTTGAAAACCCTTTCTGTGAAGAGATTTTTTCTAATATACAATCCAAGTCTCCTCTGGCACAACTTGAGGATTTTTCCTTTTGTCCTATTACTTGTTGTCTTGGAGAAGAGACTCACCCTCACCTCACTATAACCTCTTTCTAGGCAGATGCAGAGTCATAAAGCCTTCTTTTCTCCAGGCTAAGCACTCCTCATTCCCTCAGCTGCTCCTCACAGGACAAGTGCTCCAGCCCCTCCACCAGCTCCATTGCCCTTCCCTGGACCCTCTCCAGCACCTCAATGACCTTCTTGCAGTGAGGGGCCCAAAAGTATTAGAGGTGCGGGTTCATCAGTGCCAAGTACAGGGAGAAAATAATTTCTGTAGTCCTGCTGTCCACACCACTTTTTGCACAGCCCAGGTTGCCATTGGGCTTCTGGGACATGTGGACACAGAGCTGCTTCACACTCAGTCTGCTGTTAACCAGCACCCCCAGGTCCCTTCCTACTGCACTGTTTTCCAGCCATACTGCCCCCAGCTTGTAGGGTTGCAGGGGGTTGTGGCAGAAATGTAGATCCCACTACTGGGGGTTGTTGAAACTCATGACATTGTCCAGATCCCTCTGCAGAGCCCTTCTACCCTCCAGGAGATCAACACTTCCACCCACCTTGATCTTTTTGATTTACTGAGGGCACATTCAATTCTGTCATCCAGATCATCCATAAAGATACCAAACAGGACTGGGCCAAATACCGAGCCCTGGGGCACACCAGATACCAAATGGATGCAAAACCTTTCCCCGCCTCTCTCTGGACCCAGCTGTCCATGTTCTGTCTAAGCCATGGGCTGCCATCTTTTTCAGGAGAATGCCATGGGAGACAGCAAAGGCTTTGTTGAAGTCCAGGTAGACAATACCCACAGCCTTTCCCTCATCCACTAGCTGGGTCACCAGGTCATAAAAGGAGATAAATGTGGTCAAACAAAACCTGCCTTTCCTAAAACCATGCTGGCTCAGCCTGATCCCTTGATTGTCCTGGATGTGCACATATATACAAATGCATTTGTATGTATGTGTGTATATGCATAAAGATTACATATAGACACACACACACACACATATATATACACATAGCTTTGTAACTGTAGCTTAGTAAAACCATGCATACAGTGGAGATAACTAGGAGTACCAAAAAATAATCATGGGGAACTTACATCACAATATTGAGCTAATTTTTTTTAAAAAAGCATTTTTTATTTGAGAAACTTCAAATCTGGAGGTCTCCAATATCTGGAGACACAGTAGAAAACAAATGAGAAAGAGGAAAGTAGTGTATTCCAACACACTACCTAGTCCTATACATAAGTAGGCATAAAATTACAAATTAAAAAAAAAAAAAAGATATTTCTTTCCTATTATCAGTATAAATCAGATTTTAAAAGTTGATTGAACAGTGTTATTTTTATCTGCTCTATCTTTCCATTTCTACATACGGTGCTCTTATCTTGAAAAAACAAGATTGAATGGAAAGATGGGAATAACTCTCCTAAATCAACTCTAATGTAAGATACCTGTGGCAAGGATTTTTTTGGTATATCATGAAATGAAATAGTTTGGTTGTTAAAGTTCTGTAGCAATACATAAAATCTGTCAAATTACACTGCATTCTGAAATCTTTTAATCACAGCATTAGGAAAAAGAGATCAAAGTGATATAAGCTTCATGCATGGTATTGAGGATTCCATATCCTCTCTCCAGCTGGCTAAACACAGTGACCTGAGGGACAGGTGGCAATAGGGACAAGTTCCTGCTGGTCAGCCAGTACATCTCCTCTGTGACTATTCCGCCTTTCCCGGTGCCCTTGCACGTGAGGTGCAAGGCTCTGCAAGTGGAATCAAACAATGATGAAGATGATGTTTCCCAACAACCCCATGTAATGGTGCAGGCTCGGGGCACAGTGCCTGCACAGGAGCAAGCAGTGTGCCCAGGTGATCAGGATGGCCAGTGGCACCCTGGCTTGCGTCAGCAATAGTGTGGCCAGCAGGACCAGGGAATCAATTCTTCCCCTGTAGTCAGCTCTGGTGTGGCCACACCTCAAGTTCAGTGTCCAGATCTGGGCCACTTAATTCAGGAAGGACACTGAGGAAGACAGCAAAGCTGTTGAAGGCTCTAAAGAGGAAGTCCTATAAGGAGCTGTTGAGGGAGCTGGGGTTGTTTATCCTGGAGAAAAGGAGGCTCGGGGGAGACTTTATCACTCTCCACAACTCTCTGAAAGGAGGCTGTACCCTGGTGGGGTCTGTCTCTTCTCACAGGCAAAAAGTGACAATACAAGAGGACAGATCTCCAAGATGAATCAGGGGAGGATCAGGCTGGACATTAAGAGGAATGCCTTCACAGAAAGGGTTGTTAAGTGTTGGAAGAGGCTGCCCAGGGACGTGATGTAGTCACCATCCAGCGGTGTTTAAGAAAAAACTGTATGTGTATATGTGTATATGAGTATATGTGTATATGTACACATATGTATATGTGTGTATATATAGATATTTTCTTAATAGTTTTAATTATACATGAGGGTTAAAGTAAACTATTAAAAATTACATTTTCACTTCAGAGACAAACACTGGAAAGAAAAACACCAGACCCATTCTACGTCTGGATCTAACGCATGCAGTACCTGCTTCATTAATATCTAGTCTCTCTCAGCTTTCATCAATAGTATTTGGACCTTTTTATGATCTTTATATGCTTCCTACTTGAACACTTCATGACTGGTACCATGACTTATTTTATTTCTAAATTCCTAATTCAGTCTACAATGAAAATATATACGAAACATATACGAAATTTCAGAAAATGTGCATAAAATTTTAACATAAGTTAAACTAAGCAAATATAAGATATGTTCATGGAATACTTTTCGTTTTCAAACTGGCACACATATGGAGCACAGACCTGAAAAACCAACTAAAGTTAATGAGAATCCATATGTTTGACTCAAAGACCTTGGCTCAGACTGAACATAATAGAGTCTATTGCTTATTTCCAGCTGCTTGACTCTAGTGGTCAGCAGCTAACTTTAGCTAGATATTTTGAATACATTTCTGTTATTATTTTTCCATGTTAGCAATATTTTATTTTGCTACAGGGATACCAGGCAGTCATAAATAAAGGACAAATGAGCACTACAATGAAAAAATAAAATTAATAATCTGTGCAAAGAAGGAAGTTATTTATCTTTGTGATCTGAATGGAAAAAATATAATTAATTATGATAAAATCTATTTGGTACACTGAAATATGTCATAATGTAAGTAATCAAGCTGTTTAAAATGAAATTATATAGAATAATTTTTGTGCTTTGTTGCTTTGAAAACTCAGGCTAATTTTCTTTGATGAAACTCAATAGCCATTTTGAAGATTGTTCATAAAGTTTCTAATTTTTGCTGGGCTCTGAAGCACAAATACATAGTAATTCATTAGATAATCTAGTGCATCTCCCCATGTATATACTCTGAGCCTGAGCAAAATGGACTCTATATTGTTAGAGCTGTTTTTCATGCTGATGTTATCTCAATTTTACTCTCTGGCAATTTACTCAAGCTTCCTACACAGTACATGTGTGTGCCTGGAGTAGCTCTCCTAAGTGCATGTACCTTTGCAAACAGCAGTTGCTAAAGCTTTTTTCTTACATTTGTTTTTATAAAGAGCTTTGATATAGCTGATGTTTGCTGTGGCTGAGGAGCTCATCTCCATTTCTTGAAGAAAGAGCTCATCTATATGGTAAAATCAAATAATAACTAGTGTAGGATAATTAGGGTGAGGATTTTAAACCCAGAAAGTTTTCTATGTTGAAAAACAGTGTTACAGTATTGTTGATTCTATCATCGCTGAAGAAGTTAGAAGTCAAATTTCCAGGAGAGCACCAGTATTTGTTAAAAAAATGTCTGCTTTTAGAACACTCTAAAAGGGAATTGTGTGAGGAGAGGAGGGCCATAGGTGTTTTTTCTTGTGTGTTTTTGTGTTGGGTTGGTTATATTTTTTTCCAAATTGTATCACTTATTTGAATCAATCATTACCACTCCCTCCAATCCTTGCACTTATGGATTTATGTTGACCACACACATGGCCATGCTTATTTCCACCTGGCAATGCCTTTGTGCATGTCAGGTTAATCAAAGCAGATTAAAGTAATGGTACGTAAGCACTGCATACAGACAGCATGGGAAATGGAATGGGAAC
This sequence comes from Origma solitaria, assembly GCA_013397895.1. Lineage (NCBI taxonomy): Eukaryota > Metazoa > Chordata > Aves > Passeriformes > Acanthizidae > Origma > Origma solitaria. The sequence goes on from VZRL01006572.1 coordinate 734,813, forward strand.
AGTCATTGTAGAAAAGAAAAAAGCGTTCAACAATATCTATGATGTCTGACTTTTTTTTAAGCAAGTCATAACATCTACCTATTCTAGTCATAGGGAATGACGGCAAGCATAGACTCAACCAAGGGATTCAAAATTCAAAACGACTTGCTTATTTTCTTGGTTTGCAAGCCACCTGGCTGTTTCGCTATCTTACACTGCTGGCCACAAAATACAGTCTTAATTTTGGCAGAGAAGGGTGGAATAAGGCATTTTAAGGTAGAAAATTATAAACTGGTGTTAATAAATAGAGATTTTACTCTACATAATATTGTGATTTTCATGTTACAGACAGAAATGCTTGCATTTAAATACTGAACCAGGAAAAACTTGTTATCTTAAATACCAGAGCAAACCTTTCTCATACTACTCACTTATAGTTTCTATCAAAACTTTCTGTTCTGTCTAGGTTTCTACTACAAAATTAAAGAACTTAAAGCTTGCTCATCTTCATAGTTAGGGAAAATTACTTTGCTAATCTCTGCCAAGAGACACAGGTGTGATTGAAAAGTCTTTGCCTCTGAGATAGAAAAACTGCAGTGAGGTTACTTTAAAAATGCTGTACCTGGAAGGCTGAAAAAACAAAACAAAACAAATCAAAATAAAACAAAACTAAACCAAACCAAACCAAACCAACCAAAAAAACTCCACAACCCAAAAAATACCCCCAAATAATTTATTAGCCATTTGCTCATCACTAGTCCCTAAGCACGGTTACAAGATGATGCACCTTCTATCTGAGCTTTCCTCTTGAATAAAATAGCTTTACTTTTTAAGGCAAACTGAACTCTATCACCCCTGGAACTGTATTATAGACAGGAAAAGTAGGGATTTTTCTTTAAAATCTAATCAATGTGATCTGGATGACTGGCAATTATTTGCTTTTCTTCTAATCAGAAGAATATTGTTATTGCATATCACTGAAGTGTAATGATGCAATTCTTTGAACACTTCATTTTTTAATTTCCACAGCTTAATATTAGATATATTAGATCATTATAAGTGTAATATCAGCTCTGGGTGTCATCAGGTTGTACATAAATGAGTATATTAACTGCTACTGCTGGCATTCCTACCTTAAAACTCTTCAATTCTTTTGTTATAGATTTTTGTCTGAGAAATGTACCCTTTATTGTTTAAAATGACAGTGAATTGGTAACTTTTGTTATTCACAGATAAGTTATAATAACTTTGCTACACAGAACTTTTACATCAGACCAGACTCAATAGATGGTCCATTCAATAGGGTTGTTTTATTAGTTCCCCTATATAAATAAAGTCAAGCACATGCACAAATATCCTTTATCAAAGCATTTTCATGCATATATATTCCTTGATACTTATGTTACTTGACACAAGTGCAGGTCAGATGACGAAAATTATCTTGGTTGGTTTAGGGTTTCTTCTCCCTTTCCAAAGAATGGAAAAACTATTACTACTATTCACCATTAAGAGCAAATATCCTCTATTCCAAAGGAGACATATGAATATATGGTAATTTTACATCCATATGGAGTTTGAACTTCATATCTTGGCAGTTGCCTGCATGGAATTTCTACTGATGATTTCCTCTGATGATTTTCTCTGAGAATTGCTTTTACTCCTTTTGAAAAATATTAAATTACTGAAAAAAAGGAAAGAAATTATTTGGAAACAATGAACCCATATAAAAAAATCCAAAAGAGAAATATACAAATGGTGTAAATGGTGAGAATAAGAAAGATTTAAAAGGAAAATTAAAAGTAAAATTTTAACATACAGTTTAAACCAGTGAAGAATTTATTTTGATTACAAATTTCCAAAAGAAAGGATAATTCCTCAGTTCAGCTTTGTTGGTATTGATGCTCTGAGAAGCCTCTTAGGAAAAACAAAAACTCTTGCTAAACTTTCTAATTTATACTTGCAAAAGTTTAAATATAATTTTTTAATCTGTCTATTTTAAATATTTTAATACTGAAACACAACTGTAATTTATTAATATTAATGCAATCCACTATTTTACATTGAAAAGGATTGGCAAATGCATATTTTTGTTGACCGGATTTAAAGAAAAACCTCAAACTGAAAGGCATTTAATCCTATGATCCTTTTCGCCTCTGAAAAAGACAGTGCAGTACTGAATGAGTTGTTTTTCACCATTCCATCCCTCCAAAGTGGGAAATCAAGTTATTTTCTACTTTTTGTTTGTTTGTTTGCTTTTGCTTGGTTTTTGTTTTGGTTATTTTTTTGTTTGGTTGGTTGATTGGTTTGCTAGGAGTTTCTTGTTGTTGGGGGCTTTTTGATGTTTTTTAGTTTGGGGTTTGGTTTTTTTTTTCCTCTAAGGGTGGTGTTTGTGTCTGTGTTTGCTTTTCCCTATAATTTACACTGCTTTTCAGGGATGGCCACTTCTCTCGTACATTCATAGTACACTGTCAAGGATACTAAAGCTATACTGTAAGAAACTGACAGAACCCTTTTCTTTGTATCTGCCCCAGTCATGGCTTAATTGCAGTAATGTGAGGAAGGTCAGCCTGCAAGCCCTTCTAGAGAGTATTTCCAATGAACACTTGAAGGCAGGGAAAAAAGCAGACATTGCCTGCTTTAAAAGTTTCCCTTTTATAGCCTTTGAGGACTGAGACCTCAGAGTACTCTGTGTGGTACTCTCGCACAAAATTTTAAACACAGCTGTCTGAGCTTCTCCTGCTGCTGCTGCTAACAGTTATATTAAAGGAGAGAATGTGAAGGTACACAGAGGGCATTTCAGCTCTTATGTTTTGTATACACTGGGCTTCTCACTGATAAGAATATTCGAAGTGCGCATTGGACAAAGACCAAATTCACTTGGTCTTTTGCTTTGAATGGTATGCTAATGTTACGATGAACATTGGTGCCTTAAATTTCTTTTTCCTTTAGCAGACTCAAGAAGTAGTTTTAATACTTGCTGCTGGATGGGCAATGCAGTGGGGTACAAACAATCCCACAGATTTCTGGAATGCATAGGGACAATTATTTGGCACAGAGGCTGGATGGAACAGTCACAAGAGAGACTCTGCTGCTACACATAAATAGGAGAGACTTAATCAAAGATGTGCCAGTCATTGCCACCCCTAACCTGACTGACATTGAAGCACTGCAGCTTAAGATCCTGAACAAAGTGAGAAAACACATGACCACAATCAAGTCCTTAAGTTCTAACATAATGCATTTTGGCTCACTCAAATAAATTATAGGCAATACAAAAGAAGCAAGGCAAAGACTAAGAAAATTTGTGCCTCCTGGCCCTTGATCTGGCAAGGTCTGCTCTCAGGAATCCCAGCTCTTTACACCTAGTGACAAATTCTGGGGAAGCACTACCCGCAGCAGAGGTGAGGTGAGTTAGATATTGCTTAAGTGAAATGGACATAAGCAAGTGTGAGTAGTTGGAAATCCACCGAGAATCCTTAAGGAGCTGGGTCATGTTGAGATGCTGCTTGTTAATGTCTTTAAAGTGTCATGCAAAAAATGAATGGAGAAAAAGAAAATATTAGCTATGCCCATATTCAGAAAAGAAAGGAAGAGGATTTAGGTAACTGCAAATTGGTAGGCCTAATGTCAGTATTCAGAAAAATTGCGAAGAAAATCTTCCTGAAAGGTTTTGGAAACCAGAACAAAAAGGTTATTTGGAATAGCCATCTTGGCCTTACCACAGGTAAGCAATTCTTGACTACACTCATTGCCTTCTATGAAGAAATGAAAAGCTTTGTGGGCAAGAGAAGAGCAATGGATGTTGTTAATATTGACCTTAGTAAGAATTTCAGAATGAATCCCCTGTCTAATGAGTAACATGGACCAGCTGTGGGTTATACTCCTCAGCATTCCATGCTCTGGAACGAACATTTCCTTCAATGGTCTGGACGTGATATGGTCTACTCCTGCCTTACCAGGGACATATCAGAGAGCCCTCAAGCTGAAGAAATTCACTACAAGGAACTTCAGACATTTCAAAAAAGTCAAATGCAAAACCTTGCATGTGGGAGTAAACAACCCAATGCAATGGTGTAAGCTGGGGAGTGAAGTGGGGAAGCAACTCTGCTGTAAAAAGCAAGAGGCTGCTTAGGTGGCTTCAAGACATCCCCTCCAGCCTAACTTACTCCATGTGTCTGTGAACAGGTTGGCATGGAATGGCAGCCGATTTCATCTTCCATTACTTCAGAGACCTAGAATTGGTAAAGGTAAAAGAGTGATTGAGATGCTTTCTCTCTTTTTCTCCTTTTCTTTGTAAAAGTCAGAATGATGGTTTTCTCACTGTACGGTTCTTTTCAATTATGTTTTTACACCTACAGAAAGATAAAGTTAAAAGGATGATTTCAAATAGACACACAAAAAAGCAAGGCTCTAATTTCCTTTCTGTTGAAAGAAACAGATCCCTAGGAAGGTTTAAGAAGTGGTTCAGATAGGAATACTTTTTTCCTGGAAGCTGTGAGATAAACCAAGCTCAAATGAGCTTTCTCCTCTACCTCCATTGAATATACGCTTTTCAATCAGCTTCAATGATAATTAAATTTATAAATGGGGAATTAAACCCTAAAAATAGTAAAACCCCCTCCAAATCCAAGAAAGTCACAAAAGAAAGAACTGTGAAAAAAACTTGGGTAAAATATCAGCAGTTTAACCAATAGAGAAATTTTACATTACTAGTTGCTTTTTGAGCATAACATAGCTGAACACATGAGGCTTAAGCTTAGTTTAAAAGACAAAGCTCTGTGTTTTAGGTGGTATCACTCCAAGTCAGCTCAAATTCTTAGTGGGAAAAGTGATGTTAATTTACTACTGTTCCTGCATATTTGTATTGCATGGATAGAAATTGACTGAAAGTTATCCTTTTTGTGGATGCTGGGAAAGTTGGAAGAAAACTAGGGATAGTTTTAGTGATAAATACCCACTCATGAAAAACTACATTGAAAATTACTTCTCAAAAAAAAACCCCCGAATCTAATTTTGAAGAGGTTCATAACATCAGACATTGAAGTGCTGTGAGAATTTCTCCTGCATTTTGAATTATGTTATACAAGAGAGGCTGGTTTATTAACTGCTTTGTCTTTAAAAGAGATTTTTTTTTTTTAAAGGTAAATAGATGGTCTTGAGTCAAACACAGTCCTATCAGAACAAAAGGGATTTTTTAAAATTAATCATAATAGATAACAATCTTTGATTGATAAAATAATGTCCAATCAAACAGTAAAAGTAAAAATGTTTTGCAATAAGCTGTTACATATTTTCCCAAGACAAGGTCTGACAGTATTTTATCTCCACCTTTATAAACTGGACTGTATGAAGGAGAAGAAAACAGATTCTAAAGAAAAATATGTACTGAAAAAAGAGGTGTTCACTGAGTATTAGCTGGATTGAGCTCAGAGATTTTCCATCCTGCGACTTCGGGAATGTGCTGGCATAATGCCCCCACTACCAAACTCCTCAACATGCAGAGACCATATGGGATTTTGGCAGAAGCAGCATGACATCAGTTCAATTTCCTTTTTCTTCTAAAGCTTAAAGCATTCATATATACAGAATACTGTTTACCTATCCAACTGAAAGATAATTCTTTTACTACAAGGAAAGAAGGTAAAATGTTTTGTGGTATATGAGTCTGCACAAAATATGGCTTGATGTGAATTTTGTGCATTGAAAAAATTGTACAGGATTACTTAGGATGTTACAGAGTTGCAGGTAACTGCAATTACTTTGGATAACTTTATAGTTACCAATTAGGAAACAAGGAAACATTTTCAACAGAGTGGGAGAATTTGCTTTCTATTATACATTTTGGAAACAAACATCTTAGTTTTAAAACAAGCCTAATAGCGTATAATTTCTGTTTTGTATTTTTAGAAGGCTTTGAAGGTTTGACACACCTTATGAATTGCCATGTGGGCCTGTAACAGCTGTAATTTGAACTGTTATCCTCTTCATCAAAAGGCTTTTCTCTTAAAAAATACTCCTACAATGATGGTAGAAAGAGACTGTGATGTACAAAGTAAACATCTGTATGTTGCTCTTTGACAGCTTTTTGAAACAAATTTTACCAGTCCTTCTGACAAAATATGGCCATCTTTTTGATACAATAGATCATGTCTGTCTTCTCACAATATGACCTTTTTACTATCTTATAGAACATTATACCTCTAACTTAAAAACATAAAATAAAAAAAAAAGGAAACTTAACCCATATCATATGTAGTGTTGGTTATAATTGCTTTCATTCACGGTCAGTGACAGCCCTAACAGAAAACAATTTACACTTCAGGACAGGAACAACATCCTAGTTTGTAACCACACTATTACTCCTTATAATAGAGGCAATTTCCCAGTGATCACCATAAGAAAGCACGGTTAATCCCCATAAGAAGTGAGGATCACCAGAGATATCTGGCTCCAAGGGCAATGTACAACCTAATTTTCTCTAACATAAAAATTTACCAGATTGCTACAAAATATAAGTAATAAAACATTGGGAAAAAAACCCAACAAACAAAAACCCAAAAACGACTGATCTCCTTCTATGACAAAATGACTTGCTTAGTGGATGAGGAAAAGGCTATGGATGTCATCTACGTAGACTTTGGTAAAGCCTTTGACACAGTTTTCCACTACATTCTGGAGAAACTGACTTTCTGTGCTGTGTGGAATGGTGTGAAACCTCACCGTGTGCAAGACCGTGTGGCTGGCCAGCCGCAGAGTGTGGGTGAATGAGGTTACACCCAGCTGGCAGCTGGTCACCAGTGGGGTGTCCGAGGGCTCGGTGCTGGGCCCAGTCGCACTCAATATGTTTATCAGGGATTGAAGGCACCCTCAGTAAGCTCACAGAAGACATTATGTTGGGTAGAGTGCTGATTTGCAGGAGGGCAGGAAGGCTCTGCAGAGGGATCTGAACAGGCTGGCAATGGCCGTCATAGATGAGGTCACACCTCGAGTACTCTTTTAGCCCAAGGTCCTACAAGAAAGAGATTGAGGCAATGAAGTCCTGAGAAGGGTCTGAAATACAAGTCCAGTGAGGAGCAGCTGAGGGAGCTGGGGTTGTTTAGCCTGGAGAAAAGGAGGCTCAGAGGGAACCTTATAACTCTACAACTGCTTGAAAGGAAGTTGTAGCCTTGTGAGGTGCAGCCTTTTCCCCCAGTAAAACAGTGACAGGATGAGAGAAAATCGCCTCAAGTTGCACCAGGGGAGGTTTAGATTAAGCATTAAGAAAAATTGCTTCACAGAAAGGAGGGTCGAACATTAAAACAGAGTGGCCAGGGAAGCAGTGGAGTCACCCTCCCTGGAATCATTCAAAAAGTGTGTGAATATGTCACTTCAGGGTATGAATTAGTGGTGAAAGTGGTGTGGTGCTAGATTGATGTTGGACTTGTTCTTTTCATCCTTAACAATTCTGTGATCCTATGATTCTATACTTTTAATTTTAAAGTCAGTATACAAATTATGTACTATTGATCCTTACTGACCTACTTCTTCAAAGATAATATGAATTGTCTTTGTAAATGATGCAGTTTTAACACTTAAGCTTGAAATCTACCCAGTAATTTTAATGCAATTTTGTGCAACATATGCTCTGATCTCTTTGAAAAAATTTCAGCTTTGAAGTTTAATCATAAGCCATATCCTGTACATTATTTAATCCAAAAGAACTCTTCTTTTGGATTAAGTAGTTAACTATAAGACCTTTTTAAAATCAATTATTAAGAAAAAAATATTTAAAGGCTCTCATAAATCTTATATACAAAAGAGTTCCCTAACTTCCAGATGCATAGGCACAGAATTCTCATTTTGTATAATTTCTAGTGATGATATATCCATCATATATAGCAATGATATCTACTCTTAATAGGTTTGCATGGAGCTCTGTAGATTTTAAAATAGTGTCATATTTTGTTGTTCTTTTCTTGAGGGGATTATAATGGAGGACTTGTTATGTGGAGCTGAATATAACCTTAAAATTTGCAACCATTATAATTTTTTTTTTTCCTGCAGCATACAAGATTGGTACTGTCTATTTGATATCACTTACACCATCAAAAAAGCTTCAACAATATTCAAGCTATTTGGTAAAAGTGTTTCCCACATAATTTTTTAATTCATAGCTAGAAATTATTTTTAGTCCTGAAAAGCAATTTTTCTGTCCACTTCGAATACAGATGAAGACAGCTGCAGAAAAGAACATGAAGGTAATATACTTTAGGCACAGATAATTGCTTTAAAAACATTCAGATAATTTAAAGTGGGGGGGTTTATTTTTTAAATTACATATTCAGCAAATTCCTAAATGTTATATTATAGGACTGAAAACCCATATATAGTATTATAAAAGTAAAAGTATAGAAAGATGGAAAAGTGGATTTAGTAAATCTTATTTTACTGATTCCTTTCACTTACATATAAACACAAAACTTGCCAGGATGTTTATGTACAAAATTTCCATTTCTCTTTAATATGATTTTAGTGAAAAAAGGATTGTTTTCATAGAAGCTTTAACCAATTAATTTTTACAAGGCATAACTCTAGACACTTTTTCTAGTATGTTGAAATATTCTGGGGTTTTTTAGAAGTGCATAAATGGTGACTAAAAGACCAAAAAACAAGGTGAACTTTCCATCAATGCATACTCTTTAAAGCATGCATCTGCCAGTTAATTCAGTGGCAGTCATCAATATGAGAAAAGGACAGAAAAAAGGGAGAAATTTTGGTGAACTGGATAAAATAATCAATCATTACCTCTTAAAGGACAAAAAAATAGTAGTCTAGTTAAAATTCACTATGTACTAGGATAATAAGTATTTTTTTCCATTAAAAGGCATTAGCATTAATATTTCTATCCATAGACAATGTAAATAAAAGCATTTGGGTGTGTGACAGCTGTGCCTGCTAGATAAGGAAGCATTGTGAAACAGTGGAGAAGTAATTTTGCTGTGACTTATTTATATTCATCACTGCTATAAAAATGAAGAAGGGGGGAGGAAAATCAATCCCAGCATTTGGATGGAAAAGCTAAATAATTATTTTGTGAACATTGTGAATTGGTGTGGTGACACCTTTATTCTGGTTCATTTACCACATTTTAAAGATACTAATCAACACAGTGAAGAACTTTCAAGTGGCTCTGAAATGTATTTCCTCTTAGATTTCAAATGTTGTAGGACAGCTGAGCAGATGCTAAAAGCTGTTCTGTGTCTGCTGTGTCTGATGACACAGAGAGGCCAAAAAGTTTTTATGACATATAGCTTGACTGAATTTCACAAACATCTAATAATCTCCTGCCTGTCAGAGAGGTGATCATTAGTTCCCCTTAAGAAATAAAAAAGGCTTATTTCTACGGATATAGCATGATGCACTGCCTCACACTTCTGAAACTTCCTCTACGTTGTAGGTAACTCTGTTAAAAAATACTGCATATTTCACATATTAAAATATCAAATGGTGAATACACTGGAAGTTATAGTTTCACCAGATCTTTTCCACTTTCCAAATCCTATAGACACCTATTGCAAAAGAGAAAGAAGGGTCTTCATTTCAACAGCAATGCATCTTCTGAAAGAACATAGGATTGATTTCCTAGGAATAACTTGTGCTGAATTCCTTATGTCTGAGAAACTGACACACAATTTGTTTTTAAGGGTACAAAATCACTATTTTCAAAATTAATTTTTGCAAATAAGTTGGCTATAGGTTTTCATTATCTCCATGTGTACACTGCAGTGATCTTTACAAGACTGTTTTATATTCTCATAAATCCATAAACACATTTTCAGTTAGGAAAAATAATTGTGTGCTCTAAAACCAGCAGATGGTCAAAAATTCCCTATGGAGAAAAGATCTAGTGCTATCAGTGGAAATGAACTCTGCCAGTTGATCAGTTAATGTGGTCTACAGCCTTCTTGTCACCTGTGCAAAGTCCAGTTTAAAATATAATTCCTTCTATGAAGATAGCCTCAGAGAGCTGGGATTGTTCAGCCTGGAAAAGAGGAGGCTCCAGAGAGGCCTTACAGCAGCCTTCCAGGACCTAAAGGAGTCCTACAGAAAAGTTGGAGGGGACTTTTATTAGGGCATGTAGTGACAGGACAAGGGAAAATGCCTTTAAACTGAATGAGGTCAGGTTTAGATTAGATATACAGAAGAAATTCTTTACTGTGGGGGTGGTGAGACACTGGAAAAGGTTGTCCAGAGAAGTTGTGAATGGTCCATCCTTGGAAATGTTCAAGGCCAGGCTGAATGGGGTTCTGAGCAACCTGGTTTAGTGGAAGGTGTCATTGACCATGCTGGGGGGTTGGAATTGAATCATCTTTAAAGTCCCTTCCAACCCAAACCATTCTATGATCCTATGATGGCTCTCAGGGAAGCAATTCATTGTTCTTTGAACTGTGAAAAAACAAGGGACTATCTGAGGCTCTGAATATAAAGGCAGAAAATTAAAATATTGAGAGAAAGCAAAAAAATAGTAGATTCAACAAAAAAAAATGTTTTATGGGACTTTAAATAACACCGTAGAAAGATGCTACTCAAATATATTACCCTCTGCATTCCCAAATGGAGCTGATAACTTCAGAATAATTTCCTTGAGGACAAAAGCTCTCTTTAAATCACTATATGAACTGACAATTATTTGCAAAGGTTTATATATAATATAATTAGCAGCTATGGATAACCACATATTTTAAATCACATGCCAAGTGTACTTTTTATGATTGCCACATGGTCTTATACCATAATCCAAATATTTCCTTCCCAGTACTTTATTCTTCCCTTTTTATGGTCCTCCCCACTGACTGGTGTTCAGCAGACCTTCCTGTTGCCTGGTTTTAGTAGTTTATTCTGTCATGAAGTCCCTGTGCTCACCTTTCCTCCATCATCCTATGCCTGTTACTCTTCATTTAATAACGCCCGAATAGATACCTTTACCAGACTAATGCTCTCAGAGTCACTGTCCAGTCTCTCAGCTGTGCTTATGGCGTAGCAAGTCCAGTAGCTCATCTAATTCACAATCTTCATGCTGGCCTTCAGCCTGGGAGGGCATGCTCTGAAGAGCTCTTCTCCCACCCTTTCAGATGCTCCTCTGTGTGTCTGCACACGTATGTGTGCAAGCACACACGCAAAGAAGAAACAGAAGTTCTGTATTATCACTGTACTGTGATAAACAATTCTCCTAAATACTGAATTCTTTCCACTCCCACAAGCTTCCACTATTGGTAAGTCCAAGAGTACCATTAAAGAAACAAATAATGGTGTGCACATAGTTTCCTGTCATTGATGGCAGACTTGGATTGTGGCATAAGCTGACAGATACGTGCACAGAACAAAACAAGATGTGCCACATAGTTTTGGTTCACCAAAGTTCAGTGTTATTTCTTTTTTCCTGTGTTGCTGAGAAAAGCTATTTTGAGAAGCAAAAGAGAAGGCATATGTTTATGGGTGTTTTGTTTAGAAAATCTGACATGCCGTAACAATGTTTGTCAATTCTATCATGGTTTTCTCCCACATGCTGGTGATTGGTGGTTGTAGAAGAAGCAAATTGCCAGTCATGATTGCTAAAATTGACACTCTGGGGACATGTGGTGACAGTGGAAAAGTCAATATGCACATTTTGGTGAGAATTTCTCCAACAGTAAGCTTATCAACATTTTCTCCAGTTTATTTAAAGCCTGGGTTTGGTGTCATCATGTCATTCCCCTCCACTCCCTTCCACCTCCCTCTCCCCACCACCCCCTCCACCCTCACTGAAGGTAGTTGCTCCTAAATGTTTGTGTAAAGCCATCTTTTGAAAAAAAATGTATCTGTAAGCAGAGAGCCTGCATCAGGAGTAAATAAATATCGTCTCAGATGTTTTCACTATTTCAGCAAGAGTAGAATAATTATAGAGAAAATAGTTTTGGAAAGATTAGAGTCATTCTTCGTTTATACAAATCCGAAATTATTTTGCAGGCCAGTCCTGCGTGGTCTGCGTGATAAGCCCAGTAAGAACTAGGAAGCAAACTGATAGGTCAATAGATGGGTTCTGAAGCTCTTTTACTGTTGTATGGTTGCTTCTTAGTTTCTCCAGAAAGCAGAGCTTTCAGACATGACATAACACTACTGACTAATCAGTGTCTCCATATGGTGCAGAAATTTAAGAGAAAAAATAATGTTGATAGGAAAAGTTATTTGAAATGTGTATATATATGTATAAATGAGTATATATAAGTACATATGCAATGGAAAAAAAGAGATGTCTGGAAATCCTGGAAAAGATCTATGTTCAGCATCTCATCAGGTAGAGGTTTTTCACTTGAATTGGCAGGAAAATGAATATCATCATGACATAAAGTAGAGAAGCAATAGTTTTGCTAAATTTCTTTTTCAGCTGCATCTGGAACATCTTATCAGGTTAGGATACATGGACAAGAACAACAGTCAAGTTGCTTGGAATTCAAAAATAGTAAGAATCAAAAAAAGTAGGTAAATAAAAAAATAGCTAACCTTTTACATGACAACCTTGGAGTGATGTGCCATGCTTGTAACCACTAGTGTGAAGATGAATCCTCCATCAAAAAAAGTTTGATTAACAAAAGTGTTCAATTTTCCTTCCTAATAATCATATTTTTAATAGAATATTTTACTTGTGGATTACTACATACATTAAAATCACATATGGTTCAGGCCATGTCTCAGGCAACAACCCTGTGAGGCAGGAAATGTGAGGAGAAGAGTGTAGTTTAAGACGTGTCCTTTTCCATTTTCTTAACTTTTATCTTATTGATTCTTTGGGAGACGTGAAAGGGTGTTTAATGCAAATTAAAACAAAGTGATTCCTCAATAAAAAATTTTAAATGCTTCCAGATTCATAGCATGTCAAAAGTAGCAGCATTATTTGTGTACTTTGTCTTTACAATTTTGGGAAGGACAATGAGAACACATAATTAGTAAGTAAATATCAGATAAACCCAAGAATGCATCACTTTGTATTTAATGTTAACACTGGACTAAAGACATATCAAGGAACATCAAGAAAAATCTGCTCAGAAGAATTGTATTTGTACTAATAGTGTTTGCACTGAACTGAAAAAAATCATAGAATATGCTTCAATATGTATTTTTGGCTAATGTTTTAACAACAGAAAAAAGTAGTAGAAAATTCTTATGCATTTGTCAAAGCCTTTTTTTAAAATTAGAAATCTAAACATGAGACAATATATAGGTAAAAATTACTGATGGATAAAAATTTTAATTACTGGTTATCTTTGAGCATCAAGCTATTTCAAATTAAGCTAGCAGTTAATGGCAGCTAACTTTCCAGACATTAAAGTCTTCTCATGTTGTTGCCATTAATTAAAAGCTGACAAGATAAAACTACATGAAGATATAGTAGGGACTCTTAGGCATAATGAACGGGGATGGTTGCATTACATAAACAGCTTTTAAAATAAGTTGGTGTTACGTCTGCTCATCAGAGTTTAATTAAACCGTATGATATTAAAAAGAAATTGGAGAACATTTAGTTTACTATAAACTGGACAGAACAGATTGAGAGGTAATTCCTGGTAAAAATTACAATGTATGCCAGTCCCATATTAGGGGACACTAGGCCATAGTTGGGAGAGCATTTTGTTAAATGAGGAATTTCAGAGTATCTATAAATTTGTTATACCTGAAAACTGCATGCAAGCACACTATTGTCTCAAGTCATTCTTACCCAAAATACCACTGAACCCAAATTTTCGTTGTACTGTCTTGCAGGCAAGCAATTCAGCCACAGTCATAAGAGGAACAGCTGCCATAGCCTAGGAAGACCTTTATATCTAAGTTAATTATAAACTCTTGGCCAGAAATAAAAAATTACTCCACTAGATTATAGGGCTACAATATACTAGGGAAATCCCTTATAATTCTGTTATTTAGGTGCATTTATGTAACTTCATGTATTCATATTTATGTACAATACTTAGGTTCACCTCTGCTTACAGTGATACTCTTTTCCTCAAATACAAAAGTCTCATAACAGCCTGTAATTAAAACAAAAAAGAAAGGGATCAAATATAACTTGGTTTTTTGCACATAGTGAAAAAGAATGGAAGTAATCAGTATTTATTTTGCCTGATATTGCACTAATGAAAACAAAATTAAAAAAACAGTGGCAGGGATTTTGTCGTGTGCTTGCAAGTGTGAAGCATTGTACACCTGATGACCACATGCGTAAAATTGAGTGGTAGTAAATAAAACAGAGAACTTGACCTTCACCTTCCACACTGCACTGTGAACCACATTAAATTTTTATTAGGATGGAAGTTGAGCTTTGTGGGTAAAATGATTCTTTATATCTTACTGTTAAAAAAAAATTAGAGAACTCTATTGGCAATGCATAAATTTAGAGAAAAGTGAAATCTCCAACTTTTGTTTCACCTTAAGAGCTCTGTCTCAGCTGTAGCTGAATTCAGATTGCCTATTATCTTGCCACATTAAAAAGATAAGTAATAATATGTTCTTTTGTGTAACCATCTGATGAGCTTACTTTCATGACTTTTCCAATAAACTAGCATAATCTCCTTGAGAAAGTCACACGTAAATCTCATTGTACCATTGCAAAAGGCATACACATCCCTACATCCACCCCCTGTTCGTTCCAGACATTCATCTCTCACTGAAGAGCAGGATTACCTTACTGTTGACTTCTGCTGACTTCCTGTGTGCATGGGGCTCATAAAAACTCTGGCCTGGCTTATAATTGCACTTCAACTCTTATTCTGATTTTCAATCTTGTGTTGAAATATTTTTATCTTAGCAGAGATTTGTCTAACTTCCTGTCCGCTACTCAAGCTTGGTGTGCGAATTATATTAAAAGTATAACCTTTGAAAAATGGATTGAGATTAACAAGTGCTGCAAGTATTTAATAAATGTTCTCTCAGTGCCATAAAGCATTGGGGTTTTTCAAGCTGTCAACCAGAAAGACAGTTATTACTATGAATAATAGATTGAGTTTTGAGATAATTTATATTAAAAAAGTAAATCCTATGTCTGTAAGATTTGTTCTTGCAGAGAGTGTCAAAACCAAATTAACTTGGTAGCATTCTGTGCCTGAAAACAACAACTGTTCAAAGAATATTTCTTAAATTATTTACTTGGCATATCCTGTATTTTTTCCCTGGGAAAAACCACAGTATTTTTATCTCTGTCTACAGTCTCAAAACACTCAAGTTTCTCTCCTGGTTCTGGACAGGACGGGGTTTTTTTTTGCAGTAGCCAGGAGGGGGCACAGTCAGGGCCTTGAGGTTATTCTGTACAACCACATGTAATTGCCGGGGATGGATGAGGGAAAAGGGATTCCTACCAGCCAAGAAAATGTGGTGCAGGGAGCAGTCTGATACTGCTTATTGTTGGGCACTTTCTGTGTAAATAGTTTCTTTTTTTACACCTTTTGTTATTAATATTGTTGCTGTTACAGTTCTTTTTCTTATCTCATTGTCTTCAGTAAATTGTTTTTATTTCAACCCATATTCTTTGCCTTTTGTGCCTCCAGTTGAAGGGGAGAGGAGACACAGAGCCTGGTTTTACTCAGGAGTACTAAAATTGGAGAACATCATTCCCAAACTCTGGCCGTTTCCTCAGTATTAGAGAACGTTCTGTCCATTTAAATGTGTGGAGCAATGAGCATAAATATGTTATTTGTGCTACAGAGCAAGATTAAAGCTGATTACAGATACTCAGATAACTAAATAAAGTCTAAAAATTTCGTTAAAGATAATTTCATTTGACACGAAGAGAGACTGCAATAGTTAATGGGGTGAAGACAGCAGTTTGTTAGCTGTGTTCACGCTGCATGCGTTAGCTCCCTGCTTAAAAAGAAATTACCATGACCTCAGCATCTTTTGCCTTCAGTGAGGCCATTACCATGTATCTCATCTGAGGTCTTACCCTTCAAATTTCTTTGGTTATATGGGGGTTTTTTTGGGACATGGAAGTAACTATTAATCGCTTTTGAGGTGAAAATAGATTATGGAGAATCTTAAGAGACTTCCCTTAAGGAATGACTTTTCGTTAAGAAATCTGCTTCTTAAAAATCTTAGACAAAGGGAATAATGAGAAAAAGTTGATGAGCTTTTTGCAGGCAGTGGTTGCAAAATCTTCAGTCTATATGAGTAAGATAAAATCATGTGAACACATTGTATCGCTTATGACAAGCTGTGATTTGTTACAAACATATTTCATGACTGAAGCGACATAGTGTGAAAAAATAGGAGACTCCAAAAGTACAAAGGAAAAACAATAAAATTAATCTCCTTTGCAGTTTTAAGTATCCAGACATAGCAAATAAAGGTAATTGTTAAAGAGATGGAACAGAAGTTGGAAAGAAACATAGGATAACTTAGAGAAGACAAGAAAACCAGAAAATAGTACATGAAATTGAAGGCTGAGGACAACACAAAATACTTCATGGGAGATAATTCTGCTTAATGTACTCCAAATGGAGTATATCCATGCAATCATTTTTCAGTACCTCTGTAGGGAATGTTTCAACAAAGTGGCAATCATTCATAAGGATGATCCGGCAAGGCTCCTTTCTAAAGTACATTTTGACATACTCTTAATTCAAAACCAGTTTATCTAACTTCAGACATTTTCTAGTGATTGGATGCAAGCTAGACACTACATAAAAAACTGAAGAAGCATTTATGGAACTGAGTTCTATTTGAGTATATGAAAATAAGTTTGAAAGACTATATAGCAGCCCCCAGAAGACTGTGTTAGAGATCTCATCAACTGACTTCTTGAAATAGTGCTGAGCAGTAAGGAACAAAATTTTACCATAACAAAAAAAAAAAAAGTGCAGTAACTTGTGCCTATATTTATAATTTTGAAATTAGCAACATTAGAGAATAAGTAGCATAAAATTTATGATCTTGAAGGTCTTTTCCAACCCAAACAATTTAATGATTTCTATATAAATATTTGTAAGTATATACAGATGTATGCATACTCCTGAGTTTCCTTTTTTAACGTTCTGTCTAAAGGTTCAAAATAGATACTATAACTTGAATCAAATGTCTTTCCCTTTAGGTAATGTCAACAAAACTGTTTCAATATAATTATATGCAAGGCTAATTATACTTCTAAATGGTAGGATGACAGTAATATTTTATTCTCAAAAGGTAGCTCTGTTGTGATTATACTTTCAGTGTCTCATGAAAGGCGAAAAATTGAATGTATTTTAACCATGATATAGTATCTTTAGGGCAACATTATGTCTTTTTATACACTACAATCTTTTTCACAAAGGGTGCCCTCCAGAACTCAAGGATTAACAAGTAGTAGAAGGCATATGATTCCTAAGAACCCATTTTTGACATACAAAAGCAACTACTAAAAGCA
Organism: Origma solitaria; assembly: GCA_013397895.1. Taxonomy (NCBI): domain Eukaryota; kingdom Metazoa; phylum Chordata; class Aves; order Passeriformes; family Acanthizidae; genus Origma; species Origma solitaria. The sequence continues at coordinate 752,196 of VZRL01006572.1, forward strand.
TTGCATAACATGTTCTTATATTTTGGGATTCTATATTAGGTCAGAGTAGCAGTTTAAATTGAGGAGATTTTTTCAGTGAGTGCAATGGGTGGTTTAAACCCAAAGAAGCAAGAAATCCTTCTTGTAGTCTACGACTTCCTTATGAGGGAAAGCAGAGGAGAAGGCACTGATCTCTTCTCTCTGTTGACCTGTGATAGGACCTGAGGGAATGGCACTAAGCTGTGTCAAGGGAGGTTTAGGTTAAATTAAGGAAAATGCTCTTCATCCAGAGGGTTGTTGGGCACTGGAACAGCTCCCCAGGGAAGTGGTCACTGCACCAAACCTGACAGAGTTCAAGTGTTTAGACAATGCTCTCAGGCACCTGGTGTGACTCTTGGAGATGGTACTGTCCAGGGCCAGGAGTTGGACTCAGAGATCCTTCTGGGTCCCTTCCAGCTCAGCATATTCTGTGATTTTAGGATTCTCAATAAAAGAAAGTGAGGTTTTAAAAGAAAATTATTTGCTTTAACTTTTTTTCTATTTAGTTTTGTTTTAGGATTTTTTCACTAAATAGTGTTACTTCTAGCATTTCTAGTAGCAAAGACTTTGGTTTTTGGTTGAATATTGTTTTCTTCTTTTTATAAAATTAATGCAGGTAGTAAATGTTTGAATTGTTAATATCATGCTATAAGGCTTTTTTACTTTTTTCATGCTTGTTTACATTCCATTGTGGAAAACCAAACTTTTATTTTTGCTGAGAACAAGTGGTGTCAACAAACAAAGGGAATCTCTCAGTACAAAGACCTGTAAGATCCCTTAATTTTTATATAATTTCCCATCTTCCTTATTGCATCTCAGAATGATCTCTCATTATAAATGGCACAGTAGTTTCGCAATGTCCTTGTGCACAGTTCTTAGCCACGGTGTTTGGAGGATGTAAATAAAAAAATATTGTAAAAAAATACTTTAAGGAAAATTACATGAAATTTGTAACAAAGCTTTATTACTATCAATAAACTCTCCTATCTCCAGTACATACAGTTGTTAAAATTACTTGGAACAAATTACCAGAAGGCAATTAAGCTAGAAAAACAATAATGACATGGCATGAAATGAAAAGAAACACTATGAAATTCAAATTCACATTTAACACTTCATCATTCCATTCTTACAGAATGCATAATATGTGTAAATGGAGGTTAGGTCTGTGCACCTTTTGACCTATCTGCTGACAAACTGTCCCAAAATAATAATACCTGCAGTTAATCTAAATTCTTCAACAGAGCTGTAATAATCGGTATTTTTGTTTGATATAACTGCATGCTACAGAAAGTTATTTTTTAAGCATGTTATTTACTAGAGAAATAGAAACATCAGTTTTAAGACCACTCACAACTCCTGCACAATCGCACAAGGAAAACTAAAGAGAACACTAGGGATGAAATCAAATCAAAGGTGGCAAAAAAAGAAGTCTTCCAAATACTACAAGATCATTGAGATAAATCCATATTCAAGCATACAATGAGTTCTTCTGGAAAACATGTATCTATAAATAAAACCACTGATTATACTAGCAAAAATCCTATCCAAAACCAGATGTTCAGTCACTTCTAAATGAAAAAAAAAAATTTTTCTGAAAGAGCATTGGAGGATTAATTTTTATTCAAGTAGAAAGAATTACAATTTTTGGATTAGATTCTGAAAGTATTTCCACTTTGAATCTGCAGAGATTTGAGGAAAAATAGTAAAAGGTAGACTTGGATTGATACTCACATCTCTATTCCAGAAGTGTAAAGAATTAAGATTCCAAGATGCAGCATGTGGTTCCATCAGTGGAAACAGCACATCTCTCACTGAAATGTCAGCATGGTGTCTGGAACCAGAAGACTTGGACGGACTTTATATCCTTTTCTTGAGATTTAAGCAAAGCAAATTGCCTCCTCTGGGGCATGCCTGAGCTAGTTAGGTAATTCCCTCCCTGTCCACCTAACTCCCCCATGTTGGCAATTCAGTATTTATGCACGTACAGAATAGTCCTAACCAAGTGTAAGAGAGACTAGAAAATAGGAACATAAGTCCCCTGTGAGGTGGGCCATGCTCCAAAAACGTTTAACACATACTGACATGTTCAGAAATGTAGAAAAATTAATTCAAACTTACTTTCTGCATACAGAACCCAGAATGCCTCACTCTGTTCTGAGAACATCCACCTGGATGGATACAGAAAATTACTCGTTCAAAAATCATGCTAAGTAACTCTGATTTGTTTAACCACATTTGTGTAATACTGTTTATACACTAAAAAATGAGGGAGACTTTATTCCTTTCTTTATGGTAGTTTAGTTGTCAAAACAGCAATTCTCAGATTTTGTAACTGATGATTTAGATTTTTGGGGAGGAAAAGAATTACCAATACAATATTTTATTTTCATTGCAGTTTTAATTTTGCAACCAAAGTAAGATGTTATTTTCAAGGGTGTCTTACTACTTCCATCAGTTTTGTATGCTCACTTGTTTTCAAACATGTTCATTTTCTTTCCTCTTTATAAAACTCTATTTATACTATTCCAGTGATTTTGCATTCCAGCTTCTGATAAGTTATAATACTCTAATATCCTTTTATGAGAAGATCCAAAAAAGTAGGGGTTAAAATATTTTGGACTAAGAAATTTACATTTGTTGTCTTCTTTTTAAAGAGTTTCCACTCATCTCCCAAAGAACACAGTGAACAGCTCAGCAGCATGTGGGGCGGACAACTACAAAGACTTTTTACGTATTTTACACTGAAGAATAATTTGTTAAAAGAATTCTAAGGACACAGTTCAAGACTGCTCATACCCTGTTAAGCAGCTTACGCTTATCTGTCCAATGCAGTCTTGCCAGATGGCTGTGAACCTGCTCTTCTCTGCACAGAGAGGGTGCATTCTGGCACACTGCTGATCTCAATGAATAAAAGTTTTTCAAAGGATGTGGTTTTGCTGCTTTCAGAGCACAGCTCTAGTCACAGCCCTAAGAAGATTCCATGTAGATGGACATGCTTATTTTCAAACCTGTCTAATGTTGATTAGATTTTTCCATGTAACATCAGCATTCACTGTGCCCTAATATTTTCCCTGCACAATTTGTTTCTTATATTTCTTTTTCTTTTATTTATCTGTCCAGGACACTTTTCTCTTAATATTCATGAATGGCCTGATAGACAATCCTACATCTCATTTCCTATTTTGAAGTGTAATATTCATTTCTATCACCTTTTTCAGATTCAGTCCATGAACAAAACAGCAAACAGCACAATCACAGAAACCCATGGCAAAAAAAAAAAACCATGAAAAATTGTCAGGAAAAGTGAAAGTTAATCTCAACCTCTCTGGCTACTAATTAGAAATTAATTGAGTAAACTAATTGATTAAGATTTTTTTAACCACATTGTTAAATAGCTTGTAAAATGCCAAAGAATATACCTGTCTGTAACTGACATCAAATCACGTAGTCAGATGAGATTTTAAAATGAAATAACTAAAATTCTGTTAGAAAGAGCGCATCTTGCTCAAATGAATATTTTCCATTTTGAAAGGAGATGGAAAAGGAGACAGGAATTAAGACAAATTCATATAATTTTCAGCAGATTGAATCTTATGGGAAAATATCTATCATCATTGTTCATCACTATTCAGCTAACAGGTTATCATGGATTGTCATCATCAGATAAATGAAGTTTCATGACACACTAAAAATAAATGTATCATTCTTCAGTACTTATCTGAGAAACACACCTATATTCTGTGGCAGGAAGACAGCAGGCAGCTCTCTTTCCCATAGTGTAGCAGCCTCTGCAAAATTTGAGAATAGGTCAAGCCCCTGCATTTATTACCCTCCTAAAGATACTGTAAGAATTTCTGAAGTATTGCAGGAGCCAGTAGCAAACATCAGGGGAGCTTAACACTGCCAGTCTATCATAGAAAGCCAGCCAGCCCCACTCTGACGTCAGCTTCCCTGGAAAAAATCCAGTAGAAGACAATGGAGTTATGTTTGACATGTAGTGCTATAATTGTGATCTGAATCTCTCCTACAGAATTTAAGGGTGTCTGTTTAAATGAAGTTTCAGACCCTTCTATAGGACTGACTGTACAGCTGCAAACACGAAATGGTTTTACTACAAAACGTGTTAGTATTTATTTCAGAATCTGATAGATATTTGAAACTTTGGCACACAATGTATTTATTCAATGATGGCCTATATTTTCCAGGATATTTTAATTAGTTATGGACATATATAATCTGAACCTGAAGCTGACCATATGATATAATAATGTTAATAAAAAAACCCCATTGTTGGAACATTATTTAATATTAGTCTGCCAGAACAGATTTCTGCCCTGGAAATTTTTCTATAAATAAATAAAAGGATAAAATTAATTAAAAGTCGTATTTTGTGAAATTAAATAATTAAATGTGCACAGAAATGGAAAATTGGAAGGTGAAATTCAAACAATTTTTCAACTATATTTATTTTTTCTTTGATAATATCCAATAGGACTAATTCTATTTATGTACTTTCTGTCCCACAAAACCTCTACTCCTTTTAAACAAAGCCATACACGGGTTGAACACAGATTTATTTGTCACATGCATAAAACAGAAAATGTCTGTACTATTTGCTGAAATGTGTCATTATACAGTTACTGAAGCATAACAGTGAACAGCTTGAGATTCATCTACTTCTGTCTTAAAAGCAAGTTGAAAATTAAGTCAGCATAGTTTGACAACAATGTTATCTATCCATTTGAAATAAATTAGGTAACCATGAACAAATTCTAACAGTTGACATCCGTTAAATATACAAATTGTAAAATAAACTTATTCATTCAATGTATTATGGCAAACCTGTTATTTTCATTCTTGGGCTAGATGAAATTCAAAGTTGCAACTAGTAGTCATCACAGGAGTTTTTGTACTTCAGGGCTGCAAAATATTCAGCAATTTGAGATCAAAATAATGCTTGGTCCCTGCAATAGTTACAGATAGGATCAACTTAAAGTAGTTCAACATATAAGAAAGGAGGGAAATTCTCTTTGGAAGACATTTGGCATAATTTGGCTGGTACTTCTGAGCACTAACAAAAGCTACAATAAAACTTAATTTGAACTGAATTGAGAGACAAAACATGAAAAGATAGTAATGCAGAATGTACTTGGAGTTATGCCTGTGGGTTCTTTCAAAACTATGCCGACTTTCATGGATACCCAAGTTCAAGAAAAGCCTATTGCAAATGTGCTCTAAAATCAGAGGCTCTAGGGTCTAAAGAATCAATAATGTAGCCCATTTAGTCATGTGAATCCCTAATGTTTCTGTTTCTAATTTATTTGTATTTTTATTCTCAACAAAGTTTGTTTGAAGCTCCTCACTGTAAAAATGTTTGCATGTATTCCCCCTTCTATGCAGTGGTTGTAACATGTGACTCTGAACTATATTTCTGAATTGTCTTTTCAGCTTTATGTATTCTTAGATACAAAGATCCCATTCTATTCCCATTGTTTTTCTGTGAAGTGGGAAAGAAAGCTTGAACCTATATTCTGATGTTAGAATATGAGAGAATAACTAATGTTTCTGATGTTGAAATAAAATACCTCATTTAGATTATTTCCTTCCTTTCTTCCATCCTTATTTTAGCCTAGTTTTTAGCTTTAAATTTTGTTCTGTGTGAAATGAATACAAATCCAAAATTGTCAACAAGTTCACTTTCAAAACTTAGCCTATGGTTCTATATTTCATGTTTTAAGATGTAGTCAGTATAGTTCCAGCAACTAGAAGTAACACTATTCCCATTTTAACTCTCCAGTTGAAGAGCTGGTGTGAGCTAAAGAACTAAAGCATATGCTACTGAAAGACATGCTATAGACAGACCACATATCCTAATTAGGAGTAAGAAACTTGGGCAGGAAAAGTTCAAAACAGAGTATTGTTATTTGTGATGGGAAAAGGTAGGCAGGACTATCTTCCTCCAAAATCCTAACAAGGCTCCAAACCTTATTGATTTCTCTTGCCTGGAGACTAAAGTAAATTAGGAAATAAGTCTTAAGTATTAATGCAGTTAAACTAATCTTAAGCTCTGCTGCAAACCATCTGCAAAATAAACCTCCCTCTCAATTACATGTACATCTGAGTCTTAAAAGGTTCTCTATCCAAGTGTATGTGCATTGAGCAAACAGATGGAGAACACTGCTAGGACATAAAATACATCATACACCATAAAAACACTAACCCCTGAGAGCCCACAAACCTAACTAATTTCCTAAATATACTTCCCTGTCCCTTACTTCCATCCAACGGTTCAGGGAAAACACAAGACGTTTTTGCCTTTGTATCCTTCAGGTTGTCAAAACTATTATAAATACTGCCAAAACCTTGGCCTTGTTAAGCACTAGTAAAGCAGCATGTTAGCCTTACACTAGTTTACTCAAAAAATGCAGTAATTCAGTAAATACATCCATTTTTAATCACCCTGTATCTAACACTATTAAAATTATTCAGAATTAATAACTCTGGGGTGTTTTGTAGCTGTTTCCTTGACCTCCCCATTACTTTTCTTTCCTTTCATGTAGCACAGTCAGAAAACAAGAAACCTACCCTAACAATCATTTAATCTGGAAAATTTGTCTAGTCTCTCTTCCCTAGACTAGCTAGTAATAAATTAAATTAAGGTATTTTAGTCTGGTCTTCTCAGAGACATCTGCCTTTTTACATTTCACTAATATCTTCTATTTCCCAAATACATTGCCTTATTTAGTCCCAACTCTTCAAACTCTGCTGATTTTAAATGCCTTTTAGAAGAACAGAAAATACAGAATACAGAAGAACAGAAATAACAGTTTAACATTGCCTGTATTCAATTTCTGATTAACTCAAAGTCATGAAGTTTAACTGTAATATTTCCATATTGGTCATGTAACTGAATTTTAAGTAAGGAAAAAAATATTCAAATATTTAAGAAACAATTAACCTATTATTCTTATTCTTATGTTTATAAAATACTAGCTTTTTAATAAATCTCTTCAGAATATTATATCTCAACCCCATTCCCATTTCAGAAAGTTGTAATACTAACATTTTTCTGCTGTTTATTGATCCAGGTCTGAGCTGTTTGAGCCCAGCTGATTTTTCTGTTTCTCTTTCATCAATTAACAGAGAAATGACATTCTAGCTGAGCATTTGATGGTCAGTAAGATCCTACATTTTGTTTTGATAATATTTGAACTGACTGAAATTTGAACTTCATGCTCACCAAAGTCTGACAATGAGTCAGTCATAGATTCTGAGCTAAAACCAAGAATACTTCAGGTGTACTAACTACCCCACAGGTTTCTATCACTTCCTGTAGAAAAGGAAAAGTAAATCTTGGAATACATGTGAAAGAAAAGTGTACTATGAAATGCTGTTACCAATATAGGATTGCTGCAAAGTAAATTCTATTACCTTGGGACAAACCAACCTTTCACAGAGAAAAATGTGAAATTACCCAAACTTTCATACTTGTTATACTGGTATGTTAAATGGGCAGACTCTTAGAAGTTTTCATCTCTATTGCTTCATGCTCTAACCAGTAAATGCTCAATAAGATAATTTACTGCTTCCGAAAAAGACCCAATTTCCTTCCTTTATTGTTGATGTTACCATAACTTTGTGTACATTCTGACACCAGGAGTTTAAATGTGTTGTATACCCCTGTTACAAGTAATTTAACATTTTTTTAAACTTTCTGTTGCCCTGTGCTTTAGCGAAATAAAAGTTAGAAATACACTAAAATACACTAAGACTTTCCATCTGTTTGACTTTTTCACACTGTACCAGAGCTGCTTGGACAATTGTTATCCTGAAAACTACCCAAGTCAGGCAGACATATGATGGAGAATATGTTGTATTCTAATTACCACAGAAATGTTTGCAATTTAAATATAAGAAATGGCTTATTATAGTGATCATGTCAAATGTAGTGGTGTCCAAAAATAAAATCCATATTTGGAGTCAGTTTGTCTGGTACAAATATGATTTTAACGTTCTAACAGTGATGGCTTCCATATGACGCTGGAGATGATCAAAATAAGAGGGATGGGAAATAATTGGCTGGAACAGAGGTTTTCCTTTCTTCTTGATAAAAAATGTTTTAACAGATGCCTCTTAGAAGGAACTATTCCAGCACTCTGGAAATGAAGCGCATGAAGCTCACTATTTCAACTGCCAGAGATAAACCTTATAAAAGAAGAATGCTTTATTTTGACGGGTATTAGGGGACCAATCTTTAAATCCTCACTGTGAGTTACTTGCCGTAAAGTTATAAGTACACGTAGCATAAGTCATACTGTTTTAGCTATTACTATACAGTGCAGAAATTTGAGGGTGCCCTGCTTTCGGGCTGAATAGAGAAAAACTCAGAAACCCCTCTTTGTGAAATGGAGCTTTCTTCAATGGAACATGGGAATCACATTTAACTTGACAGTTCCCTTGGCATAACGCCATAGCTATTACTAGTGAGCCAGGAGAAGACTGTGGCCAGTGGAAAATAGGAAAGATTTTTCTCATCAAGTTGAACAGGAGTCTTGACAATAAAATCAAAATAATAGCACTTTTGGCTTCTGGGTATCTAGAAGGTGGATGTGCTCCCACTTATTAGGTGTACTTGTGTAAGGAGTAATGCACAGCTGCAACTGAACAATAATTTTTATGATAATTTATGGTTTAGCATCACTTAGCTGACTAATTTAACTCACTCTTGTGTCAAAGATGGAAAAGTATTTTGGGACAGTAGAAGATGACTTTTTTTTCAGATCTTGTTACTTCCTGCCATACCACAGATAAAATTAGTTTAATTATGTTGCCAGCTTTTATCCCAGAGCATAACTGGAAGAAGAAACAATAGTTAGTATTTCAGCTAAAGGTTGATTTTGTATGAGCTATTTTGATTAAAAATAGGAATGATTAAGAATGGGTTTTGTCCTCCAGTAGAATAAATGTTTCTAATAATCCCATGAGTACAGTGTCCCCTATAACCCCAATCTATAAATGAATGGTCTCAGGTAAGTAATTTATGTTGAATAATTCTGAAAAGAGGTGTATTTCATAGTAGATAACTATATCTTGTTGAAGACAAGTACTCATAAAGAATTAAGATTAAAGATGACTGACATAGCCAGCATTCCTAACAGGCCTTACAGAAGATCTAATGCTGCTCAGTAACTTCAACAGACCTTTCCCAGCGAACTCAAACCCAGATTGTTTCATACTAAGCACCTCAGGATCAGTGAAACTGGTATTTTTAAATTATACTTTGCTTTGTAATAAAACAAAAAAACAAATTGTTCATACTAATTGAAACATAAATAATACATAAAGCAAACTGTACTGTTCTACCTTTTTTACCTGACAGTGAGAGTTGAACACAAGTCATGTAAAATATTTCAACTAATTTTTAAACATAATCCCTTAGAGAGCTGTGACAAAAGATCTAAGATCATCAGTTTAAATAATCACAGCATTAATGATGGTAAAACTTATGGTGTTGCAAGAGGAACAGCAGAATAACTCCTTCAATTTATACTTCTTTCAAAGACATCCTAGACATCTAACTATTTTATGTGCTGTTTGAACACTCCATGTCTGAGACTTTCCTGTTGAGAATATTTAGTAGGTCACCACAGAGGAAGAAGGTGCTGAATCATGTGAATGGTGTGTAAAGACAGCACATCCAGGCCATAGCATTACCCTCAAGCTACCTCTGCTTTACAGCATAATGATAGAGAATATTCATATGAGCATCCTTTCACTTCTACTCCAGAAAATGTAGACTTGTAACTGGGATGGTGAGTCAGTAAAAGCAAAATACACACAGACTCCCTAGGTTATTCCTCATTACAGCAAGATACAACAAAAACAAAAATACCAATGAGGAGTTAACAGTCTTAAAACATCTCTCAACAGAAAATTGAACTATATGTCAAAATATGGGAGAAATAAAGTCACTAATTACAAGCAGGAAATATGTTTGAGGTTTTTCTAAATGGTTACTTCATTGATGCATAAAATGCAGAAAGTTAATCATTTTAATCAATAGAATACCTTCATATTAGGTGATGAAATAAAATGCATCAAGTTAACACAGTTGAAATTCTAGAAGAGGTAAGGTGATGCTCCAGAAACCAAATTACAATTTTAACTCCTGCAGTGATGAGGTCTGGAACAGGCATTGGACTGGTTAATATGCCTGTATGTCTTCTAAGGAGGCTTCACTTCACTGGAGTTGCTGAATTCCATTAAAACTCCATGGGTTGAAGTAAAATAAAAATTAAAAGAAAGAAAAAAAGAAAAAAAGTACCCAAACCCACTTCCACAGCTGGGTTATTTGCCATGAACTCAAAAGTCGATAGCATCACATCTGAAAAAATTTCTAATCAAGGGATAACAAAACCTCACCATTGTGTCAGCTGCAATCAGCACCTTTTCAGGGAATAAGACCTCTGAAGACATATATTAGAAAGCTGATGTTGAGGCAGAGTTCTCAAAATGGTTTACTGATGATAATCTCTATGGGGTTTAAGAATTTATTAACAAACAGACCTGAGCTTATAATGGCACTGGGAATGGCCACAGGAGTTTTGAGTAGGGAGAGCCATTCGTGCTGTACTGCTTGGGGCATTACTGAGCAGGGTGTGAGGCTTGCACACTTCAGCTCAAGCTCCTGTAGCAGAATCACCTAAAGAGAGCAACAGACACTCATTGCATTCATTTCACATTTAATTTCAGTATTGAATTTAATATGAATACAAATATGCCTTTTTCTATTATTAATAATTTCCACTCTCTTTCTTCCTATACAGTCACCTGTTTACAGTACAGAAAGAAGCTCTCTGAGGCAGGGGAAGCATGTATGCGGAGTTTGTTTTATACAAATGTGGCTTTGTTTACCTCAGAGAAAATTCAGTAGAAATTACATCACATTATTTAGTGGCAGCATGTAGGAACTTTCTAAAACTGCAAGAGTAGTGAAAGACCACAGAGTAATGTATGTTGCTGAGAAATTTCATCAATCTTTTTGAAAGAGTGCAGTAATGAAGAACAGAACCTTGTTTAAGCATGACGAACATATAAATAATACAGAAACTATTTCCTTAATTTTTTGCATGCTTTGTTTATTATAACTATTGCAGAGATGCAACAAAATGGCTATCGGATTTGTTTTAATCCCAAAGAAGTGAAACCTGGTGTAACTAGAGCACGAAAATTAGTAAACACAACAGATTTCAATAGTTTGATTATCAACCAGTCACAAAGTTTACTTACTCTCAGAAGACACAATATTCAAATTGTTGCAGTGAGCACAGCAGAGACTATAAAAATAATTTATTTTCATCAATCTATAGACTATCATTACAAAGAAGGGACAAGGAAAACTGAAGGAAAGTCTCCATCAGTTCCATATAAAAGGGAGCAAAAAAATCATGGAAAGGAAGATCTGAGAGTTACATCAGAAATCCCATTATAGTTAAAATAAAGCTGTACATTTAAGTGTTGATTTATGAGACTTTTCAGTTTGTCCTGACTGTCCAACTCTTCTTCTGTCATTCCCCAGCAGCTTTACAAGTGGATGGAAAGTAAAGAAGACATTTTTTACAAGCTGGTAATTATAAACTTAGTTACAAATTTGTGTTCAAAATGTTGGAAAATTCTTGTCATTATGAATACCTAACAGCTGAGGATGACAGCACCCTTGACTGTACAGGTCTATGTACATAACTCATGCAAAGCCACTCAAAGTGCTACATTGATCATGAATCATTTTGTTGTTGCTGTTACAGATTTTGAATACTCAAAAAGGCCTTGGTCTTCCTTCATCTTGGTCCCTCAGAGAGACTTATTGAATAAGACTTCAGGTAGAAGTGACTAGCGAACTGTGCTAAGTATACTTTTCTGGCACATTTGAAGTGCAGATGCATGAAAACATAGTTTTTGCACAATCTGCTTCTTTGCCTAGGCTTTGAGGTATTATATATCATCTTCTGATATTGTGGAAAGCACAGAACTGTTAGGAGACTTTCATTTTACGAATGGTGAACTGAGAGATGGTAACAGGAATGTGAAACCCCTGTCAACCCACTTAGCTGTGAGCAATTAATCTGGGAGATGTGGTGCAGAAAGGCACTTTTTCCAGTGAAAAATATGCACAAATCTGCAGTTTTATAAGTATTTTCAAATTTTCATAAATGAATAGAGGCTGAGAACTCATGGTCTTGGCCTGAAAAGCAACCAGTTTCTAAATACACAAATATATTATGCCCAAATGCCTTTGATACTTCTGTATCACTATTCTGCACAAATAAACTGATATTTGTTAAGGTCCACCGTGTAAAGCAGTATGACTTCATAGAAGTCAAACATGAGATTCCTAATGAACCTTCCCAAAGAAAGCAATAGTGTGACAAACAGCTATCTTTTGTGCAAGCTAACACAACTTAAACAATGGAATCCAAACATGTTTAGAATAATTTCATGATTTAAGCTTTTTTTCCTCCAATGATTTTAACAGTGTGATAGTTGCAAAGTCAGAGGGTGAAAGTGCAAGGCAATTAGTCCTGTTTTATGTTTTTTTTCTTTTGAGCATGTTTTCTATTACAATGGTAAGCATAGGCTTCAAAGGTACATTTTTTAAGGTCTGGAGAGGCCGTCTAATTCCTCTGTGATTATCTGCTCATCAACCGACCATACTGTTGATCTTCAGCACTGATTATAGTCACAGAAATCTTCTTGATGCAGTCTTAAGGCATTAGAACTAAAAGACCCCAACACTTGAAATACCTGCAATACTAATTTTGCTGCTGTAATCAGAAGTTTCTAATCTTCTCCTGAGCTACAGAAACCCACTATTGACAACATGAGAGACAATCTCACTCACACAGCCTTGATACAGCTAATTATTTCTGCTGTCTTTTCACAGGATATTGACACAGAAACACATCACAACTACTGTTCTGTACAGAATAATATAAGTCAAATAAAATCAATGTTATGTAACAAGCAAAGATAAGAAAGTCACAAACTTAGCCTTTCACAAATGATTATGTATTCAGCTCAAGGGATTCACAGTAAGCTGTAAAACCTGAAACAAATAAAATTTTGAAGAGATTAATATAGTGGTGATTACTGGAGTGGGGAAAAACAGTGGAGGCAAGGAAGTAATGTAAAAGTACACACTATTATTCTTAAAGCGTAAATTGAAAAGTGAATTTACAATTCAAGCTAATTAATAAATTACTTAACTTTGAAAAGCAACAGTGGAGTCAATGTGCAAGCAACAAAATAAGCACAAGTCATTAAGTCAATAAGTCAAGGTCATCAATTGTATGAACAATTGCAGCAGCAAATTTTAAACAGAAACTGAGCATTGAAAAGCCAAATTTTCAGGTAACTTGTCACATTTACAAGCTTGTGTAAGCTCCAAAAAATACATGGAGATTGTCACTATCTGTCTAAGCAAGAGAGCAGCAAACTCTAGTAAAGAAGCTTATGCTGGACCAGTCAGAGGCAACCATTTCCAACTGAGAGAATTACAAAATATCCAAGATGTATAAAAATGTTCCTGACCCTGAATTCAAGTGATTACAATTCTAAGACACTGGTGTTTAACTGCTTAGCTTGATGTAAATAAATTAATACGAAAAAAATAAATTAATAAATTTCACTCCTCCTTCTAACAGATGAGTGAAATTTAGATCAAGTGTTCTAATTTACATCAATTAACTACCGTTTGAGCCAGAAAGTGTTATTTTACATACCAGCAGTGTGTCACTGCTCTAAGAACAGAGGCCTTGACAGACTATTGCAACTCAAATTCCAGCTAGTTTCTTGAGTGCCTGAACAATTCTAGATCATAATGATAATTTAAGAGGATATGCATTAGAGATGAAAGGTTTTGAAAGATGGCAGTAGCCTGTAAAATGCCAGTCATTTTTCAGAAGCAAGTTTTGCTGCAGAGGAGAGTTTTCATCCTCTTCCCCTCTCCACCATTGCTGGCAGGATCAGTAAAAGAAGGAACTCAAACTTGAAATCTTGGGGTCTTGCTGTCACAGGTCAGCTTGTTGCTGAAACATCCATCTTTCTTGCAATAAGAGCAGCAGTAAATAAGAGAACAAACTGTCAGAATTTTTCTCAGATTTGAAGTATGGTTGTTTTGTATGCAAGTTTTCTGCAGTCTGAGTCCCTAACCCTATATATTTTTATGAAAAAGACAAAACACTACAAATACCACAATTTTATATGACTCACAAGTCCATATTAGCCATATTAACAGTAGATCTGTGAATTACATATGTTAGAGTGAAATGTCCAGACAATGACAGAAGGCTGGACACCAGAGCCTTGGGACTGAACACATTTTAACAGGTACTACAAATTAAATTCTGTGTCTTCTACAACTCCAGTAGTTGAGTTTTCTGAGTGGAGATAGGTTCCTGAAGAGTGTGATGATTCAGTACCATTTTTTAAATTTTTTTTTGTGGTCCAGTAGTGCTAATGAGAAGAGTAACAATATCAGAAGATCAAATAAAATCTGAATGGAAAACTAGGGAAAATGCAAAATGAATTCCAGATCAGATACCTTTTTACTCCCAAAGAATAAAATGCTCTTTTTTTTCTTTCTTTCTTCTCCTTCCTGTTGACTTGCATGGAGAATATGCAGTAAAACCACATTCCTCCACTTCTTCCTATTCCACCCCTTACTCCAAAAACATCTTTTTCACCTTCATTGAAGGGCAGAACTTGTCCTAGGCAGGAACAAAGAACAAGGGAGAAGTCTTATCAGATAAAACTGGATGCAGATATTATTCCTGCAGTTTCTGCCACTTGGTAGTTGGCTCTAGCACCACCCTCCACCTACATTCCTTAATTTGGTCAAATAATGAGACAATTATGATTTTAAAAAACATGTCTTTTATTTGCTTACGGATTTTTATCATAAATTTATCATAATTCCCTGACTAGTTGTTCCTGCATTGCAGCCTTTTTTCCCTTCTTTCTCACAAGTCCTTCATTTATTTCCTGTAACATGGAGAGATACTTTGCAATTTAAACCATGGAAAATGTGTATGTTGATTCCCATGACTTAATTTAGTCCTTTATATACTTTTCCTTCTCACGCTTAATTTACCTTATATTTTATTTGAAAATATTTTGGGATAGCCTTGACTGCACAGTGTCTATTGAGCAATATTGACCTACTATTCGGGGAGCTGGCAGCCCATTCCTTTCACAAGCAGAGGGCATTATTTGAGTGTACACTTTGAGTGCTGAAGAGCAGGTTTTCTCTGAAAAACATGATTAATAAGATGCCTGTTTGGTTCTCTGCAGGACACAAGTTCTTGGTAGCTGTCAGAAGCAGGATAATACAGCTTGGATATTAGAGCTCTTACACCTCTAATCATTATGGCAATAAGAATCATATATCTTCTGTCTTGCACAGTGTAAGTCTGACACATATTGATGTTTCAAAGCTTAATGTCTTGTATTGTTTAAAGCCAAATCTCTACCAGCACTCTGAGGGTACCAAATCTGCAGCTTGTAGTGTATAAGGAATGCTTAAAACTTTTTTGAAAGTTCTTGGTTAACAAATATTATTTATTAGGTTAGAGTCATAGATCTGGCTGACTCACAGACACCTTTCTATTTGTATTATGTATTTCTTATCCCTGTCATACTGAAATCCATTTTGAAGTGAAAGCTGTTTATTCACCTTAAAGTTGCTAAGGCTATCATAAGCATGGAGAAGATGACAAGTGCTATATTTTAACCCAAACTTAGCAGAAGCCCATGAGTCAGAGGTAGCTCAGGTTGTGGTTTTAATCCAGCTTTCCCTTTTTCAGCTTTATTTGTTTATAAATTTGTTACTGTGCTAAGTGCACCAGCACTGAAGTGCACAAGTCATTCTCTGCACTGACGCACTGCTAGTTGTCTTTTTGACTACATTAGGGATTCATCTAGGATGACAGCCTAAGTTCAGGTACAACAAATCTGTTTTCATTCATCATGTGGTCAAAGTAGCTACTTTTTGATTACCCTTGAGATATCCAAAAGGTCATCTAATTTTTAAAAAATTAATTCAACTTTGTATACACCTGGGGAACATCTTGAACTGGAGTCAGGATTTCTATAGGCCCCAAATATTAATTTCCGAATTTATTGACCCTTTACTCAGTAACACAGCTGACAGAAAAAGGCAACACTGAAGGATTCATGAGTCAGTTCCTGGACTCCAGCAGTTTATAACCCAATGTTAAGGTAGAAAAGGGGATTCTGATTTCCCTTCATGCTAATATACTGTAGTATAGGCAAAAGAAGTTCAGTAATGCCTATGTATCAAGTCAGCCATCCCTGCTAAGGCAGCAGCAGCCTCTAGCAAAGAAACCAATAAGCAGACAACTTCTCCATAATGCAAGAAGCATAATATACATAAACATCCAGAAATTATGTCATGTCAGACAGTTCATCCATTCCTTATATGAATGTAATTATGTCTGTTTTAATCATTGAGATGGACAGCTGTCTCTTTAGTCCAGACAGAACTGTTGTGCCACTTAAGTTGCTGAGATGTACCTAATTTTCTTCCAGCTGGTGTCTTACTGTAAGTACACTTGAAAAATTTCGAGGATACTTGCATAGATAGGATATGTATGCATAGACATACGGGGATAAATGAAAATCTAGAATATAAACCTAAAAAAAGGAAAAAAAAAAAGAAAAAAAATATATAAAGAATATAAACAAAAAAATCGTACCTAGATAGATAAATAGATTAATTCATAGAAATATTTCCATGGCTTAAAATGCCTCTGATGGCTATATTTTTCATTAAAAAGTCAAAATGTTGAAGCATGTGACATATTTGAAAAAGCTTAAAGAGTTGTACATGAAAATATGCATGAAAATATTCTATGAGACAAGGAGTGAATACAAGATCTCCAAGAAAAGCTCATCTGTTAATACCAAGGTGCCATATAAGAATGTGTGAGAAATAAAACTTCAGTGTCTGGGGAACTTCATTCTGTAAAATCCACCAAATATGAATCTTTGCTTAGACTTCTAGGCAATATTTGTTTTAAAACACATACTATGCTGCAATTTTTGATACATTAAAAGAAAAAAGTTCATTTCTCATCAGAAATGAACACTTCTTCTAAAGCACACTTCTAGAAATTTCAGTTTTTAAGATTCTTCTGTTAATTGAGTTATATATGTGTCTTTGAGCTGGGATAGAGTTAATTTTCTTCTTAGTAGCTGGTCCAGTTTTGGATTCAGTATGAGAATGAAGTTGATAACATACTGATGTTTGGGTGTTGCTAAGCAGTGCTTACCCTAGGTCAAGGACTTTTCAGTGTCCCAGGGTCTGCCAGGGAGGCAGTGCACAAAAAGCTGTGAGGGAGCATGGCCAGGACAGCTGACCTGAGGTGGCCAAAGGGATATTCCACACCATGGAATATCATGCTCAGGGCATAAATTGGGGGGGATCTTCCCAGGAGCTGCTGATGGCAGCTCAGGAAGGGCTGGACTTTGGTCAGCAGGTGGTGAGTAATTTCATTTTGGATTTATTCTCTTCCTTGGCATTTATTTCTGTCTCTCTCTCTCCCCTTTTCATTTCAATCATTATTAATATTGTTGTTATTATTATTATAGTTTACTTTACTTAAATTATAAAACTATCCTTATTTCATCCCACAGGTTCTACTTTTTTTCTGATTCTCCTTTTCATCCCATCAGGAAGGGGGAGAGGGAATAAGCAATTGTGGTATTCAGTTTCCACCTGGAGTTAAACTCATGAAATAAAGGAGAGTTAATTGACTTTATGAAAAATAGAACATGATTTTTTGACTTTAAGTCTTTTTTTAGAAGAAGCAAGCATTAGTAAGAATTCAGCATGAATCATACCCTATGATACAGATATTGCCTTACTTTTCTATAGTATTTTATTTTAAAGGATTTTTTCAACAAATTTCATGTTCAATATTGGAACCATACACACACCTGCATGTACATACAGGTGTCTAGCATGTACATGCTATGCATTTCCATTATATAAAACACCCACCAGTTTGTTTCTTACTGCTGGAGAAGCAGTGTATATATACTCACTCAGACACGATAGTCTGCTTGTGTAGGTCTGGAAGAAAACCTTGTTACTTTTTTAAATAACTCATTAGCAAAGTAGTCATTATGAATAGCATCCTGTACTATTTCCAGGTAAGGCTGCATTAGCACAATACAAATGACTGCCTTTAGATTACCATTGTGTATACGCCATTGAAACAAAAGTATGATAGATTTAACTCCCATTCAAGTAGCTAAAGCTTCTGTAGAAAAACTACACCTTGGAGAAGATTTTGAGACTTTTCCTTCAGTTTGTTGTATTGTGCAGAAGCTCATACTATTAAGTGTTATTCACTGAAACTTCATACACTGGGTAAAGCAGACTGCTTGGCTCAGGCAGATTAATCAGACTTGTTACCCAGAATAGAATTATCCAAAAATACTTCATATAATAAGATAAAAAATACTAATCCACAGCTGGTGCAGAGGCATGCTCACAGTGGGCCCAGTTGCTGCATGGGGCTGCCAGATCCAGCAGGATAACAGCAATAAAGCAGAACAGGACAGAGGGATCTGCACCTTGGGGGCCAAGGGGGACGCATCATCCAAATGGGTCTAATGGGAATCTAAGAATCTATTGTTACTCCAATTTATGTTTTAACAAGATAGAAGTCCAAACTGTGTAATACTAATGCTCATAGTCCAATCTGACACAGGATAGCTGTGTTAGTAATACTGGTAAATTTATTACACAAAACCACTGTTCTACTGAAACCTGTACTGGCTTTACTGATGACCCCTTGGATCCTAAGGTTGAAAATTTAATTTTCCAGGAAAAGAGAATGTGGCATGGGTGTCATTGTCATTGTACTATCTTTGGACGGAGGACTATGATGTTTATGAAGAAAGTTTCTTCCTCCTCCTTCCCAGGAGAGGCATGAGATCAGTGATGCATTTCCCCTCAAACTTGAACACAAGTGTTATTATTCTTCTTTATTTTTTTTAAGTGCTTTGCTTTCTTTTCATTGTTTCACCACTGTAGATTGAAAGCTGCCCCTCAGCATCCCCCAGCCCTGCTACCCCAGGGGTCTGTTGTTTTTTTGCACAGTGGTCCCCTGGGGCTCTTAGGGCTTTACTAGAGACAGCTCCTATTGCTGAAGCTAAACCAGGTCAGGCAGCAGTTACTGACTGCTAAATCAAGCCACAACCAGCCCGGTCCAAGATAAGTGCAGACTGGTGCTAAGGCTCTGCACTGCCTTTCCACAGTGATGGAAACAAATTTAATTTACTATCCAGCCTGCAGACTGTTCTCTTTTCACAGAAGAACTCATTCATTTCAATACTGATATTAGTGGCCAGGGAGATCTTGAGCAATTCCAGGATGATTACAGAGCTCTGCAGGGTTAAGACAGAGGGCACAGGGAGTCAGAGTGCAGTCTCCCCACCTCTGCCAGTGGCTGGGAAAGAGAAAGATGGCCCTGGGCACAACCTGCAAGTTAACCCTGAGCTGTATAGCTCTTGTTGCAGGCAGAGCCCTCTCTTTTAGGACTACACGACCCCCCAGAAACAAAGACAGTGGAAACAGATAGCCAATGTTCTCTTTACACTGACCTTGTATATCAAGTTCTGTCCTCACGCCTCTCAGACCTTGGAGACAGGATGTGGGGGAACGAAGTACCAACAGCAGCAGAATATCAAAGGCAGGAACCACACAAGTCAATTTGACATACTGAAGTTGACTTTGCAAGGGATGCACCTGTGATTACTAAGGGATGTTTTAATGAGAGGCCACTCCTTGTTATCTTCTCATAGATCACAATGATCAGGAAGTTCCTTATTGCTGTGAGGAAAAAAAAAAGTTATTTATAGCATGAAGAACCCAAGAGGGAAGATCCAGGGAACTAACAGCCCATTAAACCTCAATAAGAAAAAGCAATGTACATGCAGGAAGACAGGAGAAGGACCCTCGTAGCTTTACCAAGAAAATAAAAGAATCATTTGCTTTTGTAAGGGTCAAAAACAATTAAAAATGAGAAAGGAGAGCATACCCCATAATGGGGAGGTGTCTAGAAAGGCAGAGGCTCGATGAGTCAAATG
This sequence comes from Origma solitaria, assembly GCA_013397895.1. Lineage (NCBI taxonomy): Eukaryota > Metazoa > Chordata > Aves > Passeriformes > Acanthizidae > Origma > Origma solitaria. The sequence continues at coordinate 772,392 of VZRL01006572.1, forward strand.
ACCATCTCACTAGGAATGTGGAGATTGACACAGAGAAATGTTCCATACGCTTTAGTTCTTGATGCACTTAGAAAAACAGAGCGCACAGCTGGGCACACTGTCTCCCGTTTAAAAGGCATTTTGCCTAGACAGTGATTTGAGTGATGTAGAGGACACCTCATTTTTGACAGTAATGCTGCTGTCATGGCATTGTTACCTGTGGAAACACAGTAAATATTTCTAAATCCCAAATAAGCCTAGTCTTTGAGCTGTCAGTCTCACTTAAGGAAGTCTCAGATGGACAGCAGGATGGCAGGCTTAGATGTCCCAAGACACAGCCAGGTTGTTATCATTTAAATCCTTGCTACATCCCAGTGCTGGTGTCACAGTCTACAGAACAAAGAAGGAATATGAGATAGATTCAACATCCTAGTTTTTTCAACTCCAGGTTATCATTTCCTATATGTTTTCCCATTAGGAAATAAAAGGGAGCGAAATATAAAACTCATATTAGCCATATTGACGGAGTTTTTCAGTTCTTGTTTCCTCCTGGAAGGAAATCTGTGGACCTTGGTGAACCAAATTGCAGAGGAGGATCAATTACAGTTTATTAGGGATAAGGTTATCTGAAGGGAACATATCTATTTGTGTGTCCCCACCTCCCTGCTGCTGATGTTGCCTTCCTTCTTCTATGAATGCTTAAACTTCAGTGTTGTAGAAAGGTCTCTCCCATCATGTCATTAGCAAAGTCAGAGCAAGTCTATGTTCTTATGACTCCCAGTCCTGTGCTTTGAACAAAGTTAGATCAACTGTATCACTTTATAATCTGATTTATAAACATTTTTATGACTCTGAAAATACCTAGCCCGGAGAATGATTTCGAAAAAGACAAATTACATAATGATAGTGTACATATATAAATATTTTGTCCCTTGTTGAAATTTCACAAAACAAATACATTAAAGCAAGTTCTGGCAGGCACCCTAAGGCTTTGCAGTATCTGAATTGTTTCAGTGTGGTTCTTTTTATAAGGAACACTTATTTCCCCAGATGACTGGAGAACATGCTATGGAAAAAGAATGTTAAGTATTTGACTTGCTAAGCTTAAAATAGCTCCAATCAGTGAGCTATTTATTACTTCAAATATTTTCTGGAAGGAAAAAGAATAAGATTAAAACTTACTGCTGCACTTAACAGAATTTAAAACAAATTATGGTTTGATGAGGCCTTGCTACAGTCACACTTTTGAAGGCGTCTGAGAAGGCATTCCTCTGTTTCTTGCACTAAGGCTGTGTTTTAAATCAAACCAAGCCTGTTGATCTCTTAAATAATATATATGCAAATACATAGAAATGTTGCTTATCAGATTATTATATATATGGATTAAACTTTCCATTTGCATCTAATTTTAGCCATTTTGCAAATAATCTTTCAGTCTGTAAGATTCTAGGAATAGTGTGGGTTTTGCATTTGGAGAAAACTACAGAACATCAATTAGTAAAATGCAGTGTTTTACTCTGTATCAACCCTTTTCCTTGTGTAGGCTTTCAGTAGCAAACAATTAATAGTGCCTTATACTGAATGAAGACAGCATTTTTGTTTATTATTATTATTATTATTATTATGGCATTAACCATGGTCATAGCCAAGAAATGGTAATTAATGCATACTTCTGGAATTCTTATGGGATAGAAAATACATACCTTAGTTATTCAGATAGAAAATGCATTTTTATTCATTGATAATTAAAAAGAAATTTATACAGCAAGTTGTATTTTTAAATAATTTTTAAAAATAATTTCTCTTTTGCATGTGTGTGTTATCAATACAACTGAGCAATGTAAAGCTATTGGGACAGGAATAAAACATTTGGAGGCCTAACTGGGATTTTACACCAAGTGCAAAATTAAATCTTTCACCTAATTACTGTGGTCATTCCATGAAGTGTACATGGCCAGGAATTATGTTCTGAAGACACAAAATACTAAATTACCATAAAGGAGAGAAAAGTACTATCATCTTTTAATAGTATTATGGCAAAGATGTTAAGAGATAGCAAATCACTGAATCATTAATTGAGATTTTTGATTTTATTTCTTTATTCTCTGCAAAGAGGAACTAGTAATGTAGAGTCCTGTCCAATGTCAAGGCAGGAATGGACTCGCAATTCATATATTTTTACAAATTTTTTATATTATATCCCTGTTAAAATCTTAAATGGCAAACATTTTGGGCTGTACAGGGAGTTCAGCACTAAAGAAGTAATTTTTCTGATAATACAGAAAATTTTCAGCTGAGAAATCGATGAATTTTTTTTTATGGAGGTTATATTAAGTTATCTTAATCCAAGCACAAAATTTTTTTTCAAAAATCATGAGCTTTGTTCTCTGTGAACACTGAAAGCCCTCATTTCAAGCATTTTCACATCTATTGGAACTGAAAACATCTTCCTTCACGTTTTACCGAGCAGTTAAGACATTTTGGATGTAGAAGTTCACAGACAAAAATATTGATGCACAGTGCAGCTAATTCATGTGAGGTATTTTATCATTGTATAAATCTATGAGTAACGATATAGTATCTATCTATAATCTACAAAGCAAAAGCACACGTTCATTGAAAGTACATATACTTACATAAATTAGCATTTTTGTAGCAGTTTCATTTATTCTACAATTAGGATTCTAGCTCCAAATTTGAAAGGTAATTTTGATAATTAAATTCCATTAATATTTTCAAGAAGACATTGAAAAGTCATGTTGAAAGAGTCTGACTTTTCTAAAGACTTTGAAAATTATGAATTGTCTATGAAAGAACACTAATACTCTGTGCTTAGCATTTATGCTTTTAAGAGGGAAAAAAAAGCATCGATTTGACATCCACAAAGAAGCAAATCAACCATTTCTTCTCAAGACTTTCTTTCAGAAACTGGGCAATGACTTAAAAGAGGAAGTTGCTCAGCTTCGTTTTTTCATAGTATATTTAATCTTTCTTTTATTTTCCTATATTATGCCTTTCAGTTTTCTGGATTTTTTCGGGAGTTATTATTTATTTATTATCATGCAGAAGGCAATTATTCAGCTCTAACACATCTCTTGAATGTTGATTTATATCTTTATATATTGATATATATCTTTACTCACTCGGTTTACCTCCTCATTCTGCAATAACCAATCTAACTAGACAATCAAGCAGTGAAACATCCTACAGCCTGTGAATTAAAAACTCTCTTTCCTGACTTTCAAATTGAGGACTTCGTACCACGAATTCCCCTTCCTCCAGTGGTACCTTAGCTAAAGCATTCTGTATTTTGTGGATTATAGAATATCACACACATGCAAAATTTGTAAGCTAGCAAGTAGCCAGATGATGACCAGAGTGTGTATTTTCTACTGAGAAGAATATTTCATAGTATTCTTATCGCTCATTTACAGGATATTATCTATTAGGTACCAACAGAGACCAACATTTCCATGAGGCTGGTGACAAAATCAGTTATTCCCTATATGGGTCCTTGTAAGGACAACCCTTCAATGGGTTGTCATGCAGTCAATTCACTTGCCTATGCAAGGATAAAGAATAAAATCTGTAACTAGCATATTATTCACCTAGTCTACAATGACAGGAAAATTGTGTATTGAAGTATCTTTTCCTTTCAATGGATTACAAGAAATTTTGAAATTTTTAACTCAGATTTTGCAGACATCTATGACCATGTCAGGTGAATCTTCTAATCAGAGTTTATTATTTACATAATAAAGTCTCAGCTTGGAAAACCTGCCACTGAGGGTCTAAACACTGCTGTTTCACCCAGGAATACTCTGTCAAGTTGACCTCTCTTTCCATGTGTTCCCAGATATCTCTCCATATCAAGCCCAAAACAAACAAGGGCAGCAGGAGTCACAGGCTGTAAACTCCTGTCCTTCTCCCAGCCAAGGCAGCCCCTTCCCTTGCTTCAGTCCAGACCTACAGATGCCTGATCATCAGGGCTAGGTGCTGCAAATCCCAGCTTTGGTGGGACTTATTCCAACTAATACACAAAGTAGTGCACATTCCCAGCCTTTTGGAAGGCATTAAATGCTAATCTAAAGAAGGCGAACTCATGCATTAACACAGCTCACGATACACACGTCTCTGTCTGTCACGCACTTAGAAGGAGTGACTGCGTAAGAATATGACAAATCATCCACATACAGCGTGTTTGCTCTTATCTGTGCAGACAGAGGAGAGAGGTTTTCAAAGTGTATTTGCTGCATTACATTCCTTAAGAAATGCACATACTTTTATGTTTTTTACAGCATTTGAAATTTTACATTCAGCCTAGAGATATGCTTACCAGCTCAGCTAAACTGCAGATCTTTTGAAACATGCAGGGGATGGACCACCCTGCAGGTAGCCCTTGTATATTTGTTCTGAAACCAGCTGTGACAAGCTTTAGATCCTGAGCATACATTTATCCTGACAGCTGTCCTAAGGTGTTCAAGTGTGTAGATATGCTCTAATATCTGTTTCTTACAGCACATCATGTGGTAAGTAGTAGCCAGCAAATCCTTCTCCTCCTTAGTCTGGATCTTGGTTATTGTAATTCACTTACTGTTTAAACTGTTATATATTTCGATTGTAATATACACCAGATGTATATTACAGGTGAAGCTATTTAATTTGAGATGAACCAAATATATGAAAGTTCCACATGACAACCTTTACTTCGCCTCAGTAAATAAAATATCCAGAGTATAGAAATTTTGCACTTTAATTTTTTTGTTGTATAAAGGGGAAGCACTTCTTAGAGGCAGAGAGATTTTGGGGCTTTTTGATTATTTCATAATTCCTACTAGGGCAACTAATTTTTAACACTGCAATTTTTCACTGCTAGGAAAATAATTTGCACTTCATTCTGCAAACATCTGTTTGTTTCCGAGACGATACTTTTGTTTGTTCAGCAATCATGGTCTATGGAAAATTCCTGACTGAGATTAATACAATCCAAAATTTCAAAATATCTATTGGCTACTTGATCCCATATGTTCTTTCTGTGAGCAGCAAGCAGAGTAAACATGCCAAACCTCTCCTTTGTAGTGAAAAGTAAGTAAACAAAAAAGGGCAATAAAGCGCAAGGAAAACAGTGTAAGGACAATTTGAAGAGCTAGAAAATGACAAAACCTGACTTCATTTTTTAGTATTTTGAAGGAAAAGACAAGTCTACTGGACCACTTGCTTGTGTGAACTCCATGATTTTGGGTAGCAGCAAATATTTTCTTCTATGATAAAAGGATGTGTGTTGACTCTGCTCTCAGGAAGTGCGCCTCTAATGCAGAACGCTAAAATTCCCGGCTGCTGTACATTCTTCTTGCTAATCTAGCAGAGAATTAAACACAATCAGCATTTGAAGTGCACTGCAGCAAGTGCTTTGACATCTGTGGGAGCTGTGTCTACTGCAACTGCCCTTGTATTTACAGCTGAAATTTCCTCCATTTATACTAACCAGACACAGATTGCTTAACATTTAGCCTAATCAAAGTTATATACTGAACAGCGTGTGAATGCAACAAAAGTCTTCAATACATAGCAAATTATGTTTTACATAAAATAGTGACAGGAAGCTAAATTTAGAGAAATATTCCCCAGGTCCCTTTCTCTGACTGCTATTTAAAATAATATTAGTCAAGTAATAGTTGGGGGCTGTTAGTGTCTGGGTTTTTTTCAATATGAGTAAAATTGGCATTGTCCTATATAGCATATATGTGTGGGAAAAGTTATGTCTGTTAGTGTTTGGGCCTTTATCTTAATAACAACAAAAATCTGAGGAAAAGGACCAATTTTCAGTTAAAAAACTGTTGGCAACAAATGATTGAAGAGATGTCTTTTTCAAATCTAAATATTTTTGAGGACTTCTCTCTTTCTCAACACATCTGAAGAAATTGGGTGGTGAAAAAGAATAATTGGTTTTATTTAAGCAGAGCAGGAATCATATGCTAATTTGAAAAAAAAAAAGAGGTGGAGAAAAGAATTAGAAATAGACTCGAATTAAAACATTGTTTTTTTTCTTTGTAATGAGCTTTCATTGAGTTAACTTGCAGAACTTTATGTTGAGTTTTGTCATAGTACTCTAGAAAGCTTTATTCAGGATATTGAGAATACTTACTATGCCCTGTCGTGTGACTAATGAACGTGGTAATCTTATTGAGTCACTGGGATCTCCTGACATTAAAGTAAAGGCTACTTGGGCCAGAACCTCTGAAGAGATGACCTGGCTTCTTAGTAAGACGAGAACAAACCCTCAAGAAAGCCAGTAAGAAAAATAGACAACTTGAAATCTTGTGGTCTGTCTTGGAAGGTTCATCAAAGTTGTGTGCACAATGTTTGAAGGGGAGGAGGACAGGAGAGGAAAGCACAATCACTGCATAATCACTCTCTCAACCACTTCTGCAGCATATCCATATCAAGCATGTTATGGTGCAGTGCAATCATCTTAGAAATTCTCAGCATCCCACCTGCCAAGCAGGCAAAAGACTAAGAGACAGTTTTAGTGGACTGGACAGTACTAGATAGCAAATAGTTTGCTGTCAGAATACTAGCAAAGTGGACTCTCATAAAAGTAATAGAGCATATTCTGTCAGGATGAATTGTTCTGTTGAAAAGTTACCAGTTACACTGGCTCCTTAGCTCTCTAACTTAACACATCTTCTATGAACTGGGGTTATTCAGCCTGGAGAAGAGAAAACTTTGGAGATACTTTATGACACCTTCCAGTACCTAAAGAGGATCTACAGGAGCCTGGAGAGGGACTTTATACAAGGGCATTTCATGATATGATAAGGGGGAATGGCTTTAAACTGAAAGAGGACAGGTTCAGATTAGATATGAGGAAGAAATTCTTTGCTAGAAGCTGGTGAGACACAGAAACAAGTTGTCTAAAGTTGTATTCCCTGGATTACTGCCCTGGAAGTAGTCAAGGCTGGGTTGGATGGGGTTTTGAGAGCAACATGGTTTAGTGGGTGGTATCCCTGCTCACGGCAGGGAGGGGTTGGAACTAGATGATCTTTAAGGTCCCTTCTAACCCAAACCATTCTAAGATTCTATGATCTCAGAGATAGAGTTGACCCTCAACATTTAATGTATTACATTCAAATAATTAAAATCTAAATCTAAATAATTAAAAATAAAAAAATTAAAAATCTAAATAATTAAAAATCTAATCTAAATAATTAAAATCTGTATGTAATGGATAGTCTATAAATTCAAGCACAGCATTCAGCCATTTTACCATATGACTTAGTTCTGTTTTATAATCCCTTGTGAGACAGAATTTCTAATTAAAAGCGCCTCATTCATATTTCACTTACAACAACAGAAGTTTTTACTACTATAAAATAAGCTTCATGTTGCTTTCTTTTTAATATGATCTGGGTACCGCCAGACAAGAAACTAAGATGGAGAACATGAAAACAGCAGTATTAAAATATTAAAGAAAGAATTCCATCCTAAAGTGACAGTACTTTTATTCTGCTTTGACTCTGTCTTGGCTTGTGGAGAAAAATGTAGGAATATATGTGCAGCTACAAACACAAGATTCCTTTTTTTATTTCTTCCAAATCTTTTGTACTGACAAGAAGAAGAAAGAACATAGATGACTATAACAGATGAATCCATATTACACAGGTGTAGACAGTCACTTTTCTTCTATTCTTAAATAAGGGGTAGCATATACCTCCACTTTTCTCAGGAGCAGTATAAGTAATAGAAGTTATCTGTTATTGCCTTGTTCCAGAAGAAGATTACTGCACTTATGCACCCACTTATGTCAATGCAGAGATGTACAATATGCTGCATTTTCAACCCTTCTCGATTTACTACCTGCACATCTATATGGGAAAACCAGTAATTCATGGGAATTTCTTCCATTTTTCAAAAATAATATAAACATGGAGGTGTCCTGCACTTCCTCTCTATTGTTTATCTTGAGAACGGGGAAGGTGATAGAAACCCTGAAAAATTTATTTGTGGACACTCATCCATACCTGAAGCAGAAAATGAGCATGATTCAGAGAATTTAAATTGCATATTTTACTTCCCTTTTCATTGTTGATACACTGTGCAGACTCCAGCTTCCCCTCTTGTATGGATCCCAGTCTTATAAATTGCTTTCAGCTACGTGGTAAGGTCCCAGTATTAGATAAAATATGTGGAATATCCTCCTCTGTTTCTGACACAGAACAGAATTACACTTCATTTCATGTTTCATTTTAATGAATTCTTCATGAATTCTTCGTTAATTCATTTTTAGAAGAGTATAATAATTTCTCTCTTTAATTTTGTTAAATTCCTTTGAATAATTTATTCATATATATATGAGTAGATATAGTTCTGAGACTTACTGGAGTCACTGAGAGTACTGGCCCGTTTTCATTGTCCTTTTTTTGAAATTTTTTTAATTCCTCTTTTGCAGCCACAGGGCAACACTTCATAATATGAAATTTTTTCTTTCATTTAATTTCTTCTTCATTCGGTCTCATTTTCTCAGGTGATAGAGTTGCTTCCTTTTAAGAATGTACCAATTTCACTGTAAGATTTAATTTCTCCATGATGAAGGCAGGTATGTAGTCACAGAATCACAGAATATTCTGGAAGGGACCCACAAGGTTCACCAAGTCCAACTCTTAAGTGAGTTCCCTCTCACGCAGGGATAAAACCCACAACCTTGGCTTAGTACAGCAATAGAGTTAGACTATATGTGTAAAATAGTACTTAATAGCACCCTTTACTTAAAATCTTATTTAATTTTTCTAGAATATCACTTAATGTTATCAAGTTCTGTAAAAAATAGAAAAGCCATCAGCCAGTTAATTTTATATTTCTGTAAAATAATTTTATAATTTGATATTCCAGTTATTAGAGCAAAAAGACTTTCCTGTGTGGTTTATATTAAAAACCAAGTTCCACCTTGAGTAATTTCTAAATGATCCAGGAGGAACATGATGTTCCTTTTCAACTGTACAGAAACATGTTCAATAATCTTTCTAGTCCAAGCAATCTACATGCTTGCCAGGACAATTGTAAACCAGAATAACAATAAGCCATTATTTATCAACGTTAACTGTATTTTATAAATTGTCATAAATTTTTTAGAAAATATTTCTTCACTTAGACAGTGGGAATATGATAATAAAGCATATATTTTATTTCTAGAACGACATGCAGGAAAAGCCAATCACATTTCTGTATGACTAATAACACAGGACATAGACATGACCAGTCAAGTGAAAGTGCATAAAGTCATGCATGTGTAGCAGAAACTATGAAAGAGAAGAAGAATACCAATAATTCTTTCTAATCACGATGTTTATGTCGTAAGAGTCACAAGCATCTTATATTTCAGCATTTCTTAAGGAATTAATGACCATTTGGTATTAAAGGGTCTCATGTTTACCTCAGATCATTAGGCGTTTCCATCATTTATTACTCTTCAGAAAATGCATCCAGCTGTCATCATTACTGTTTAATTGATATAATAACTGATATTATTAAAAGCTCTTGTACATACAGCTCTAAACCCACACAGAAATCTCTTCTTTCTTGTGCAATTTACTCAATAATCGGAGTGCAGCTAGTCAGCATAATGAAGCAGTTCCTTCACCAAGCTCTTGGAATAGCTTAGCATCAGGTTTAAGGAAGATTGCTGATGTGAAACCTACTGTTGTGGTAGGTTGTGGCAACTGTATTGTCTACTTGTTAGGTGTACTCAGCCTTTTTAAAAGAGTTAAGCATCCACAGTGTAGCTGTAAATATGAAATCATTCAGCAATCAGACATTCAGAACAGTTAAAATAGAAAGAATGGTAAACATTGCAATTAGTGATAAAAATCCCTGCTTTCTCTTGTGAAACATCAAAACAATCAGATATTCATGTGTCTGTCTGAACAATAGTGGCTATTAAATAGAATGGGAAAGGTTATTTGTTACATTGCAGCTTAAATAGAAAAATAAAAATGATAAAAGAAAATAATTAAAATACAAAATTACAGAAATACTGTACAGTAGAATTATTGGTGGCACTAGAAAAATGTGTTGGAGAAGTTTATATTTGCCTCTTTTCATTTTAGACTGCCCTCATGGAAGTAACTTACAAAGGTAAAAAAAATGCCAATCTATAGAAATAGAATATGATCCTATAAAAATCAGCCAAAAATTATGGCATTTACTAAAAGAATGCTTTCTTTTCTAGTATGGTTTTATTTTTCCCATTGAATTCTACAGCCACCTTATTATTCCTGTTGAAATCTAGAAGCTGGTTCAGATGAGGCATTTAGTTGAGAAGAAATCTTCCATAAAGGCATGACTAAGACTTATTTTCTGCAAAAGTAAATTCTTGTTGCTCCAACATTCATTTTTAGGTTCTAAGTGTAATTGAAAGTCACCTGCATTTTTTAATGTATTTTAATAGCAGCAAAATCAAGTCTTAAATCTGTAAGTTTGTTGATAGCTGCTCTGTTACCGATGCAATGGCACCCACCTTTTTTCTTCACTGGTCCTTTCCATTATTCAGGAGAGGGAAAAAAAAAAAAACAACTCCCCCAGAAATATTGCTGCCATCTTCCCTGAGACTTTATAAATCTGCATAATAAAATGTCTTAAAATTAATGATGTTTGAAGGGAAAAATTGAAAGAAGTTATGAAGCTTGATCAACCAGAATATTTAAGCAGTTTTCACTTTGGGCATAAGATATTTTACTTAAGAAGAGTCCTACAACATCACAGTAATAGCAACTGAATCTTTTCAATAGATCCCTCATCCGTATCATTAAGTTACTGCACTCCAACTTGTTCTCCCTAGTTGACATTAAAAGGTATTTCCCCGGAGGTGTCAGCAGAGCTGTCAATGCTGCAGCCCCAGTGGCAGCTGGAGCCAGCTGAAAGTTAAATCCTGAGTCCATAATCCACATTCTAGTTTCACTTTTCCCAGCTTTTTTTTGCCTGGATGCATCAGGCTCAAGGAAGAATTTTGGCATGCCCAGCTAGGACACCACTCAAAAACAGCTCATTTGGCTTACCTTTACCCCCAGAGGGGAAAGGAGTGCTGGGGAGGAAGCTTTTCCAGTTTCCAACTCTTTTTTTTCCTAGAACCAGAAGCTTTTCTTTGATTTTTCAGCAGAAGAATATGGCACTTCCCCTAACACAGCATGATGCCACAAATCACAATTCAAATGTAAGGGACAATCTCAGAGGCTTGTGCCAAGCTACAGTTTCATAATATCTGAGGATCTTTCCTCTATAGTCGACCTCAACAAGTGTCACTGTGGTCACATTCATTTTAAAATATTACTTTGTATTGTTCTAAAGCATTGGGCGGTTAAGCATAAATGGATATTCTACAGAGTTAAGTGAGAATGTATGTATGAACTACCTTTGAGCTTCTAAGTTTCTGAAGAATTAAAAGGCTTGCACTTCTATGGTCATATGAATTTGTGTCATCTTCCTTTGCATACTTCAGTCTCTAGAGAAACCAATTTTTTGACACTTCTGAGATAACGTTAACCAGAGCAGAAGAAAACTATAATAATAAAACATTTGTAAAAGAGGCAGTGATAAATTATGCCTGCTTGAAAACATGGATGCTTTTTCCATCCTTATAGTCCTCCCTTTTTTTCTACTATATTTCCCCACATTCTTCTACCTTTTCCCAAGCTCCATCATCCTAAATTTATTGTGGTCTCTACAATTTCTCTTTTCACATGTAGATCTCCATTGAGAATGGCTTCTTTTCACTAGAAGTGAGATATCACTATTGATGTTTAGTAAGGGTAGAAGTGCATGTGGCAGTAACATCACATCTCACAAGAGTGCAATACCTCAAGTTATGTGTCAAATCTATCACAGAATCTAGGGTTTCAAGTATATACATTCTACAGAAATAATAATTTTTAGATAAAATTTTAGAGATAAGATTGATATGAATTCTAAAAAGCAATAAAACTAAAACCTGTGCTACACCAGAGGTTCCAAAACTTTGCAGTGAAATCTGCCTCAAAGTCATACAAAAATCATTTGAGTTATCTTTCTAACGCTGTATTCAGGTGAGAAGCTGTTGCCACTAACTGAAGTCTGGCACAGGGCAGCTCTTGATTTAGACTATGCATATGATTGTTTTTGTAGACAGACACCAAGGATAAAAAGCCAGACATAGCTTGAAACAAAAATGGAGCAAATATTAAAATTAATATAATTTATCATATAGTTTATATCATTTATCATATATATGAAGGTATCTAACCTACTGGTCAATTGATATAGGCTTTAAAAATATATTAGGCTATTAGCGCAGGTCAGGCTAATAACAGATTATTTGACTGCTACAATTTTATTATGATATCTCATCTTGAATTTTAGATGTTGGACCACATATAGTAATCATTTGCCTTTGGTCTGTGAGGATACAATATCTAAAGTGTATTATGTGCATGCCCCCCTGAACAATTCTCAAGTAGGCATATCAATTGGTAATACTTTGAAAAATAGGAGTTCTTTGTGTGTTGGTTGTTACTTTGTCTTATCTCTTTGAAGAGTCTCTCTGGTGAATATCTAAACCTTACTGTGCATAGATACAGTGAAATGTCACTAGGCAAGGTATTTTGATTGAGTATTTTAAGGTCTGTTAAACTCTGGATATTGTACTTTCATGCTTCTCTAATTTTAAAAACATTCTTTTGATAGATTTCCCTATTCCTACAATGTCACTGTATTTACATGACTCTCAAACTCAAGTTTTGTTCTTTGTTTAGTTTCCTGTTCAGAAAGGTCTTCCATAAGCAGTACTGAAAATTACTTTTTTTTCTAAGACCAAGAGAAGTTTCATGTTTGAATGACTGCAACAACTTCTTTTTTTATCTTCTCTTTCATGCTCTTAATTTGTTTGTTTGACATATTAAGAAGATCCAATTCAAGATTGCTTGTAAAAGAAAATAACATCATTTAATTTTTTAAAAAGCTTTATCAAAGCCTGAACCATTTCTTGCTTTCTAACCTGATAAACTAGAGAAATTTGTATACTCATTTCCTGTACAGACTTAATGTAGATAAGCCTATCAATCAAACTCTGAACAAGAATTTTAGTGTCTTCTGTGACTGATACATGCTTTTCAAACTTGTCCATCATCCTCTGAGCATAATTTGAGAATGAAAGCAGGAAGAGATGAAGTATTGTATCTTCTTCTCCTCTTTCATTTCTTTCTCAGCTTTTGATTACTTCAATTTGAATTTTAAGACTTCATTTTCCTCTGTTAGATACATCCTTTCCACAACACAGAAGCGTCCATAATGGCCCTCTATCTCAATTTTAGTTTTCCTCCACCATTTCTAAAACAAAGAAAAAAACAAGCAGACAAATAAAGAAAAAAATATTTATAAAAAATCAAGCCAATTAAACTACTGAGTTCCAAGGATAAGCTTGCACCTCCATAAATTTGTAAAGTCAACATTTAAAAATACAGTCCTTAAAAGCAATATAAGTTTTCTGGGTTTTTTTAAAAGTTATTTGTACCTGCAACATTTCAAGCGCAATTACTCCTGGATACAAACAATACAGCCTAACAACTAGGCTTGAAGTTCAGGAGGCTTGCTGGGACTTGTCTGAAACGCTGGTACATAACATATTCTCCTTTCATAACAGCTGCTTTGCTGCAAGTAGTTAATTCATTACTTTGAAAACGCACTTCAAGGTACTCAGAACATAAGAGATGCCCTAAAAAAGAAAAAAAATTATGATGTATTCCCTTCTGATCTTTTCTATTTCTTTGCTATTCTGTTTTAACCTACCTGCTTGATACTGATCTGTCTGAAAAGATCTTCATAATTTCAAAGGATTTCAGGTTTTGCATCATAATGTGCAAAAACGTGTAATGTCTGTGGAAACTGTAGCGTCGTACCTCAGTCATTCTGGACGTGTATTAGATCTTTATATATTTTTTTTGTTTGGCTGAAGCTTTGTTTTCTACTACATCAGATGTTTTAAAAATGCACTCTGGGTGGGGAACAAATTAATTTCTTGTACTTCAAATGCATACAGTTCTGTGATATTGATATAAGGCAAGGTGAGCTGACACTTCTGCCAAACAAATATTTTAGTCATAATGCTTCAGGTTATGCTCTGTTGCTTTTCCTTGAAGGGAAGATATCAAACACACATCCTGTTCAGAATGTAATGTGCTTTGCACTCTGGAGACATTATTTCAGTTTTAGCTAAATAGAGTTAAACATTTTCTAACTGTTTTGGTTAAAAAGCATATATATATATATATCTGAAAAATATCAAGCAAGTTGCAAAAATACAACAAGAAGCATTCTGAAAAATGAAAATTTAAAAAGTATCCCTTTGTCAACCCAAGATGCTATGAGCTAATAAAAGCAGGTAACTATTTTAGCTGTTCATGAAAGATCTAGATTTTTATTATGAAGAACACAAGTACTTATGAACTTCATTTTGAAAATTGAAAAGGAGCAACTGACATACCAATAATTGGAAGAACTTGAAGAGAATATTTTATATTGATGTTGTATTGTACAGGTTGAAAGTAATGAAGACATCAATCCTGCAAATGTGAATATGTTTCCCAAGGCCACTGTCACCAGCATTAGTCTAAATTTATTACAGCACTCACTGGTATGTCAGTAACTCTTTTTTTCAACCTGAGTTCTTCTCTTCTAAGGGAAAGAAGGTGATCTGCAGCAATCAAGACAAGTGGTATTTTATGCAATCAAAACCACAGGATGATTTTACACTCTCTTGTAATGAACAATACCTTTTAATAAGTCAATTATTTTATATGGAAATGAACACTGAAAGTGGAACTCACACAGAGAACTTCAACATTCTATTCTAGTGAATTTATTAGAGGGTGGGATGGTGGTGAGTATACTTTTAGCTAGGAGTTTTCTCTTGCCTATCAATTTTCAGTATAATAGTAGAGAAACACAGGCATGCTCTAGAGCTTCACTCCAAGTCAAATCACTCTAAATCAAAGCATGAATATTTTCTTTGTCTCAAAAGACCATAACCTGAGAATAATGATTCTGTAGATGCTTCTGTACCTGTCTCTGGTTTGAGCTTTCAAGGAATTGGAAAGAAGCAAGATTCATACATTAAGAGTGCAAGCCATTGCAGTCAGAATAATGTTCCAATAGAAACAGGGTTATAAAAGATGACCTGTACTAGGAAAAAACCCACCATAATTCAATAAAACTGCAGCAAAAACATTACCTAAAAAGCAGTAGGAAAAAGAAAAGGAAGTCCAGTTAACAGCAACAAGATAATGAAATTGTTTTGTCTTTTAGTTTAGAAAATCTAGGATTTGTCAGATGGCTGCATATGGGACCTTGAACACCAGACCACAAGCTGCTTCCATATGACCTGAAGGAGTGATATCTTCAGTTTTCACAGCTTGGATATTATTATTCTTTCTCTGTAGCCAGTTAAAGTGATTGTCTTCTGCTGATTATAGATACCCTTATTAAAATTCCGCCTGAAGGAACAAAAGAATAGTTGCTTGATTTTCAAAAAGATAAAATCATTAGTAAAATATCCAAAGGAATAAAAGAGAATTGAGTAATAAGTCAGAAGCAATGTGTCTGTCTCTTGATCTCTGTACATGGATTCCTTCCATCTGGTCTTCCAATTGTTTCATACAAGCCTTGAGAAAGGAGGTCTGGCTTCAGTATATGGTACTAATACTGCCCACCTAACATTTTAGCATATTGATATACTTTTAGATGCCTTCTTCAATAGATTGTTTAAGTCATTATTTAGAAGCTATATACTAATGATTCAGTTAATCACTTTTATGCCTTGCACATGCAGTAGCTGTTTGTTCCTTATATGCAGAGAAAGTAGACAGAAATCCTTTCAAAATAAAAGAGCAAAGCCATTCCGCTACTCAGGTAATTAGCCTGAACAAAATCTTCAGAGTCTGGTTAACTCATCTGAAAAATCTCTTTTTAGGTTAAATCATACTGCTGTCATGCAAATGGTTTGCTCATCTAATAAAAATTTAATTAGTCATAGGAAGTAGGGAGCTGACCAAGATAATTGATGTTGTTCCTGATTATCATATATCTAGACCCCATTATTATTATTATCATCATCTTATTAATTATTATCATAGGATCACAGAATATTCTGGGTTGGAAGTGTCCCACAAAGATCATCAAGTCCAGCTCCTGGCTCTGCACAGGACAGAGAAACATGGGTGTTACTGGAGCCCTTTCCCGGGCTGTGATCTCAGTGCTTTTCCAGGCTTCAGCCTGTGATTGATCACCACCTTTTCTCAGTTTCTCTGCCTTTTCCTGATTCATTCACACACACAAATCTTTACACACAGAAAAGGAGTAACAGTAGTCATTGCCCAGCATGTTGGGGTTTTTTTGTTTTGGGGAGGAATTTATTCTTGGCATTGAGTAAGAGACCACTATAATTTCTTTAAAAATTAAAAAATTCCTACAAATTATTTAAAGTAACTGGTCAATTACGTCTTGTAAGTCAAATGACTTTTAAAGTAAGCCAGTAAACTAGGTGTTAACATTGTAACTTTAATTTCCACTTGGGTTTTACTGCTTAAATTTTTTAGAATATGTGAAAGATTAAGCTACAATCTCTATATCATCTTTATTATTAAAAAAAAAAGTTTGTCCCAATTTGTTACACAAGCTTTTCATGAATAAAGTGACATCAATTTTCCATACTAAAGTAAAAAGAACCATTTTTCCTAATCTTAAGAATGTAGATCATGAACCTCAGTGTTCTTGTTTATGTGATTGTATTTTCACCAAACATCTTGGTTTTTATTGACAATAGCAGAAAAAAAACCAGAAGTACCATCAGCTTGTGTGTCTATATATGGAAATCAAGTGAAAATGTTTCTAATGTTTGTATTTTCTGTTGTTTATATTAATCAAGCTACTAAAATTGCATGGAAGCTTTCTTAGAAGATTTTATATTTAAAAATTTTAAAACTCAGTTCAACCTCTAATACTTATAAAAGGCACCAATGATTTCCATGCTCAGATCCTAACTTGTCATCCAAACATGTCATTTTTCACTGGATTGTAATTCATTGCAAATGAAAAGTACCCCAACCTGTAAGCAGTTGATAATGAGATCCATCCAGGGTGTATTTTCCTTAGTCTTTGCATTTTGAGTGTCTCCAGCTGGCATTAGGAAGTCCTTCTCTTCAAGGGACAATGCTAGTATCATAGAATAATCTCCTTATGTTTTATTTGTGACAATTAAGACAATCTCTTTACTTTCTGACCCAAAAATATGGGCCATGAAGTCTGCTTTTGGTGAAGAATATTTACAATCCTATATTCTATTATATCACATCTGTTAATGATAAAAAAGTGACTGATGTCATTCTTGTTTGCATCTATGCCATCAGTTTGACAAGAACATTTTCATTTTTAAAAATATTTTATTTAAAATGGCTATAACCCTTTGTTAAAACTGAGCAATATTAAAAACAGTTTCTTCCTGATTGTGCCTTAGAATTTATAAAACTCAAGGAAAGCTATTCTTGCTATTAGTCTTTTCTGAGGGAATGAAAATTTAAAATAAAATCAATGCCAAACACAGTCACTAGAAGTATGGGTTAACACATGTTTTACCAATTTATCTAATTTATAATTGAGTATCCTCTGAAAGCTCTGTTCTGTCATGAATTATTTTTACAGCAAAGTTTCACTGTGGCTTTTGATAGTTTATGACCTTCTAAATACAATGAAAGCACCATAAACAATGTGTCATATGCACACATCGAAAATAACTGAGAAAGATCACCTACTTTATCATTCAACCCCTAGGCATCTAGAAATTGTACAGATTAAAGAAACAAAAGGTGAAAGTATGGAAATAATATATATCTCCACCTACAGGAATGTCATTTTTCATAACAGTCATTACAAATCACTTCTGCATGGAATTCTGAAGGAATTCTGCCAAATATTTATGTGGGGATTTGTGACTAAGGGAAACAAATTATTAATCTTAACAAAACACCTAAATTTTTGGATCAGAACCAAAACAAAAGCGCCAGTCATTTTGCAAACCTGTATCAAAACCTACATCACTTAGACCACAAGTATGCTGGGTTTTGTCTCCTTGAGGACCACACCACGAATTTCAAGGCCACACAGATGTGGGTAAAATGCCAAACATTTTAGGATGAACCAAGTCATAAGTATGTGTCTAGAGAGGTAGGAAGATATTCAATCATATTTGCCAGTTGCTGGGATAGGAACAGCTATGGGAGGTACGTTGCACACTAAATTCAGCCTTTTCAGCAAGCATTCCTGTCCTACACTACGGAGGTGTTCCATGTGGCAGATAAAGGAAGAGATAATTTGCTTGCTACAAGCCTGTGCTCCATCTGAACCATAGACTGTGGTTAAAATTTCAAGCTCTACCTGAACAGATTAACTGATTTATTAGCAGTTTCTTTAAGTGCTTTGTTTTGAACTCATTTGTTTACCAGTTTGTGGGACAAATACTAGGTAAGCTGAGTACAGGCAAAAGTATCTGGTTTAGAAAGTTGCAAACTGTAATATGACAAGATCAAGGCAACTTTTCATGGGATTATAAAATGTATTTGTCAGTCTTCACTGAGTTTCCCATGGTGAAATGTTTGGTTTCCTATTTGATTCTTTCCTGTGAGCAACTGTGCTTGTTCAAGATGTACTGCTGCTCAAATGAATACTTAAAAAACTTTTAGAGGATTTGGAATCTCACTGATTATAAGGACACTAGTACTCTTCCTCTAACTTTTTTTCTGGCATTTTGTTTTATTCTTGGTAAAGATTTCTGACTGTTTATGTTTTCAGCCAGCCACCGACAAGGATTTTTCACAATTATTAATACGCATAATTGTTAGGCTGCAGAAATGGCCTGGCATCTTACAAAGTTCAAAATCCAGCAATATCCATGAGATTCTGAAAAGGAAACACAAAGTCCTGCACCAGGGGAGGAACAACCACAGGTGTCAGCGCAGGATGGGGACCAACAGACTGAAAAGCTGTTCTGCAAAGAAGGGCATGGGTATTCTGGCAGACAAATCAAACCTGGGCCACCAATGTGCCCTTGTGGCAGAGAAGTCCAACAGCATCCTGGGTAGCATTAGGGAGAACATCATCAGCTCAAGGTCAAGGGAGGAGATCCTTCCCCTCCCCTCAACACTGGTGAGACACAGCTGGAGTTCTGGGTCCTTGTCTGGGCTTTCCAACACAAAAAGGACAAGGATTTACTGGAATTAGTCCAAAAAAGGGCCATGAAGATAGTAAAAGGATCTATCATATGAGGAAAGTCTGAAACAGCTGGAACTGTTCTGACTGGAAAATAAAAGGCTTTGGGGACTCTTAACCTTGTTTATCTGATGGGCATCAATAAAGAAATAGACTTTTCTCAGTGGTACCCAGTGACAGAACAAGAGGACATGGGCACAAAGTAGAATACAGGAAATTTGATCTAAACATGAAATCATACCTTTTTTTTAGCTGTGAGTACAGGTGAGCACTTGAACAGATTGCCCGGAGGAGTTGTGGAGTCTCTACCCTTGGAGGTATTAAAAATGCAATGAGACACAACCATGAGCGACCTGTTGTAGTTAATCGTCCTTTGAGGACAGTGCTCAACTAGATGCTCTCAAGAGGTACTTTCCAACTTCAACTGTGAGTCTGTGATTCAGGGAAGCAGAGCGACTTTTGGGAGTATTATAAATTATTGCTTTCTGCTGTCTTAAGTAGTTAAGGCTTATGTGAATACTTGACTCCAAATCACAGAATGGGCTTTATGAATTAAAATTATTAATTAAATCATTAAACACCAGAACTATTATAGATATGGCTTAATCACCCAGGCATACCACATAGCAGTTTAATACCCAATATTAAGAATTGGTTTAAACATTTTGCTATCATTTTCTATTCCACTGAGGTTACCCATTTCTCAGAAACAATTTTTGAAAAAACATTCCTCAGGAATTTTCATCTGTGAGAGCTAGGAAATAGTAAAAGCAGAGACAAAAAAGCAAGACGGATGATTTGTCTTGCAAAAAAACTAATAAAAAATATCAGAAACTGAAAAACACAGAAAGAAAGCATAGTTAGTGGTCTGTGGAGAGCATGACCAACCAGACCAAGTCTGGTTTGGTATGACTTCTGGATGAAAAAATGTTCTCATGCAAGCAAAAACTTTTGTCTCAACATGCAAACTTCTTACCCACCAAACTAAAAAAATATTGTGTCTCTCCTTTGTTATATGTCAGGTTGCATAAAATTCCAGGACACACATTTGAATTCCAGTTCTGAAATAAAAAAGTTTCAGTGCTGCAGCATTCATAATCTTGCCATCTTGCTCACTTTTGATTTGCCCATAATTCATGTTTAAGTGAACATAAAAATGAGCTTAAAAATAATAAAACTTCTTTGTGATCTTTATTTATAAACTTTCATGTAAAGAAGTTTTGGGCCAACACCTCTAAGACACGAATATGAGCAAGTAAAGGCATGATTCCTAGGTCAGAACAGTATGCAAAAAGCAGTTTGAGGGCATATATACTTATTTACATAATTAGATATGAGTTAAACTGAGATAACCATTCTGTAATTACACATACAGAAGAAATGTTTGTTACAGAACAGCAAAAACCCATGTTTTGTATCCAATAAGGAAGTTGTTATGACAATAATTTAATGGAATAATAGATATAATGTCAAGCCCTTACATATCACCTTTTGTCACTAGATATCAAAGTGACTTACAAGAAGAGTGATTTTTTTCCTTTTTGTTCCATGAAGTACAGCTGATGTTAAGTAAAAAATGTAAGGGGTCTCTGAACCTCAACTAGATGCATGTAAATCTAGACAATAGACCAGCGATAAGACTGGTTTTGAGTACCAGCTGCCACAGCTGCATGAGTTTTCCTGGGCTACGTCCTGGGTCACCAGCACCTCCACTGCCATGCTCCAGGCAGGACGTGTTGCACAGTGGGAAAGTGGATGCTCCAAGTGCAGTGCTCCATGCACCACCATACCACACAACTAATGCTGTCCTCTTGCACTTATGAACAGCAAAAGCATCTTAATTTCATAATGAGCTGAAAATAGTGGAGAAAATTGAAAAGGGTGTTGTGTCCACTAAATAAAGTACAAGAGACAGAGATTTTTCGCTTCTAATGCAATGAAATAACTCAGTTTAGGGTTTGGATCTCACTAGAAGTTATCAGAGGTATGTTAAAAAGAGTTTTTTAAATATGTTTCATCACTGCAGAAGTTACTTATTAGGAGAACAGTTTATTTAAATTTGTAGGCCTAGATTTAAACTATTTCTGGATGCTAATGGTATTGTTTTTTCAGATTTTAAAAGAATAATTTATTACCGCAGCAACTTTTTGTGAGCAAAAGTATAAATGTGATCAAAAGGATAGGTTTATTGTTGGTTACTAAATGCAGTGATCTAGATAGAAGCAATCATTTGAGACAGGAATGCTCTGCCCCAGACATTGCCACGAAGCAATAATGCAAAAAAAAGAAGACAGTATGTTTTAAAATTTCCCTGTCTCTTACACTCCATTCCTATTATTGACCACTGTGTAAAGCAGAATTACTGATCTGATCCAGCACAGATGTTGTTATGTTATATTGAAAACAAAAAGGAGATTACCTGTATTTTTTTTCCTATCTTCTCGCTGTCAGACTTCTAACTGAGGGAGTTTACCACAGGGCTTGCAGCCAATGTTCTGGATGTAGCAGGCTATAACATTTACTCTGTTTATGCAACTAAACCTTGTTTAGCTTACCATTTACAAACTGAATTTTAAATTTCTACAAAGTTAAGAAGACAATATACACTATCTAATTAAGAGAGAGGGTTTTTTTAAATTATTCATTCCTGCCAACTCTGTTTTGTTCATTCAACTACAAAATTTCTCTCCTGGAGACCTGGAATTCCCCTCAGTTAGAAAGGTACTTTCTAAAGAATACCAAAAGCAAAAAGAAAAAAAATTACTTGCTTTTGAGATGCGTGGTAGCAAATGCCAGATGTAAAACTATGCATTGTCTAGTACGTGACTGATTAATGAATTGTGTCCTTAAATTTTATTAAAGCAATCAAGCAGAAACCTTGAAACTGAATCTTTGCATTTCAAAATATCATAACAGTCTTTGAACTTAGGAGAAACAAGTAATGTTAGTGGTTTTGTAACCATACCCATGATGGTCTGGGGATGTAAGCAAGACAACATTTGGAGGCAAAGGTAACCTTTAAAAGACAAAATATTACAGTTGGAGAAAAATAAAACAAGGATTCTTTTCCATCAAAAAAAAAAAAAAAGGGAAAAAGTGACATTATTTGGGATATATTACTGAAGGTCTAATTAGCATGGAAAACCAGGATTTTGGGAATTTCACAATTTTTAAATTAGTTGTTCTGAGACTTCCTGTTGGAGAAGGGTGAAGATTTCTAAATGGAGAAAAAATACAGTCCGGTATAATATTAAAATCCATACTTGTGTAGTATAACTTTAGAAAAGCTTTTGAGAATTTTTAAAATTTAAGAATAATTTCTTCCTTTTTAGTCTCTTTTTTT
Source organism: Origma solitaria (assembly GCA_013397895.1). Taxonomy (NCBI): domain Eukaryota; kingdom Metazoa; phylum Chordata; class Aves; order Passeriformes; family Acanthizidae; genus Origma; species Origma solitaria. The sequence continues at coordinate 794,995 of VZRL01006572.1, forward strand.
TTTTTTTTAATTATAGAGGAGGTTACCTGTGAACAGTTTCCTGCTTTAGAAATTACTTATTATAGGATCTTAGGATCATAGGATAAGCCACTTCAAAAGGGAGTTTAGAAGGTCTCTAATCCAGCCTCCTGCTTCAAATGGGGTCAGCTGTGGGATCAGAATGCTCAGGGCTTTATCCTGCCAGGTCTCAAAAACCTCCAGAGACAGAGATTACATAATCTCTTCGTCTGTCTGACTCTCTCATAACAAAAGAGGTGTTCCTCATATCCAATGTGAATCTCGTTTCAGTGTTTATTCTCTCTTGTCCTCCTACCCTAGAAAAGTGTGAAGAGCTTGAGTCCATCTTCTTCATAACCTCCACACAGGCATGGGCATGGGCATGGGCATGCTGCTGTTCTGTTAGGTTCCCTTCTAACATCTTTGCTCCAGGCTGGACAAACCTTGAGACCAATGGGCGTTTTGTCTCAGATTTTTGTGATCAGTGGGCAGTGCTTTTCCTGGAAAATTATTTGATTGCTTACCTATGCTGCCATTTAAAACATAGCCAGAGTATGGGGCAAGATGTCAAAGGCTGTCTAAAATTTTAGATAAATAAATAAGTTGTACCATAGTCATTCTTTGGTCCACCAGTTGACAATATGACCTGGTTTTAGCTAAACCTAATAATTGTCTAATTCGGTATCTACTTATATCTGGCTCTCATGGTCAAAATGCTCTTCCAGAGACAATGGTTCTGAGGACTCCTATAATATGTACCAATGTAGAATAGGAACCTCTAACTGTTTCACTCACTTTCACAGCTAGAACTCTTTAAATGCCCCAGAAAAATGAAAATATGTAAATCAGTGCATCCCCATCTGATTTACTTATACTATAGCATGTGGACAGAATTCGGAATGGTGCACTGAAGGTTAAAGAAGGAATTATCTAAGTAAAGGTGTTGGAAGAAAGCATAATGCAGCTACTAGTGTCAAAAGGATACACCTGAAGTCTGGTTTTGGCACCACAATGCCTCACCTCATTACATGGAGCATGTTAGAAAACAGTTCTGTCTAGAAGACAAATTAGTTCCTTGCCCTGAAAATGAGCTAGAAGGAAAAACAGACAGGAAAGAGAGAGAAAGAAATTAATGTTGCCCCAACTTTTAGTAGATTCAAAGTATATTTTTCATCTTGATCACTATTATTCCCATAAAAGCAATTACAATATATTCTATTGCAATTTCATGGCACACTGCCAAGCTCCAGCATTTTCATTACAATGGCAAACTGCCAAACACCTAGAAACAGTAATCTGAAAACTGAGGAAAGGAGATGATGAGATATTTGCATTTCATCTGTTTAGAAACATGCAAAGTGGCAGCATTTTTTCTTTTGAAGTTTAGAAAGTACCTTTATAAAAAACAATTCATTTCCATCTGAGTAAGTAGCATCATTACTATGTTATAATTAAAAAAAAATGGTTCTGTAACAGTTGTTCTCACTGTTCTTTACTTTGACCTTTTACTTATTCAGGTTGTGAAGAGAATTCCCTTCCTAAAGTGCCAAATTAATGGTAACAACTTAGACACTTTACAGCATATTATGTGTATACCACTTCTTGCTAGAGTTCACACCCATATTATCTCATCCATAAACACTGGTACAACTTTCTGTTCTGAATGCCAAAAGCCCAAACAGAAATAACAGGAAAGGAATGAGGGGCAAAAATAGATTAGTTTTTTAATTTTGTGTTTGAAAGCTGTTTTTACAAGTATTCACATTTTTGTTATGGAATTTGTATCAGAAGTAATTTTGAAATCTCAACTAGTATCTGTATTCTAAATTAGAAACTAAAACTTGTCTATAATCTATCATACAGATACACAACTTAATAAGGGGTCACATTCATTTTGAGGTAATATTCATTTCCTGAAGACATACACAAATTATGACACATTCTCTAATAATAAACAACAATCCCGCTTGTTTAAGAGGAAAAAATTGCCGTTGTTTTTCACTCTGAGGACTGATCTGATTTTCTGAAAACAATTCGTGATTTCATCAAATATAATGGTACTCAAATCACGATTTATGGCTTCTATGCATATTCTATATGAATAGTGTGCATACAGTTGATACCTGAAGTTTGTATGAGCTAGACCCTGGATTAAATTGTTGTTTTGGTTTTGGCTGGTTTTTTTTAAAAGCAAAACAAAAGACAAATACAACCAACCAGAAAAAAGACCCCTATGGAGCACCCCTCCTATAAGAATAGGCTGCAAAAGATGGGATTGTTCAGCCCGAAGCAGAGAGGCTCTGGGGAAACCTTATTGTGGCCTTTGGGTGCCTAAGGGGTTCATACAAGAGAGGTGCAGGGCCTGTTGCCATAGGACAAAGGGTAGTGGTTTTAAAGTAAAAGAGGATCAGTTCAGATAAGCTGTAAGGAAGATTTTTTACAGTGAGGATGGCAAAACTCTCAAACACATCGCCCAGAGAGGTGGAAGATGTCAAGGTCGGGTTGGATGAGGCTCTGAGCACCTTGACCTAGTGGAAGATGTCCCTGCTTGTCTGGTAGGAGTTGGACTAGATAACCTTAGAGACAGTAAGGTGGAGAGGACCAGAGTAGGAAAGTAGGAACTCTGTATGTGCTTGATGTGGTTTAGCCCCAGCCAGCAACCAAGCACCATGCAGTCTCTCACTCACTGCCCCACCAGCAGAATCGAGGAGAGAATCAGAAGATTAAAAGCTAGAAAACTCTTGGGCTGTTATGAAACCAGCTTAATAGGGAAAGCAAAAGGCACACATAAAAGTAAAGTAAAACAAAGGATTCAGTCACTGCTTGCCATGGGCAGGCAGGTGTTCAGCCACCTCCAGGCAAGCATCATGAGCAACAGTGACTTGGGAAGACACCACCAAATACTATCACTCCAAATGTTCCCTTCTCTTCCTTGTTTATACACTGAGCATGATTCCATATGGTCTGGAGCATCCCTTTGAGCAGCTGGGGTCAGCTGTCCCAGCTGTGTCTCTTCTCAGCTTCCCATGCAACCAAAGCCTCCTTGCCAGTGTGGCAGTATGAAAAGCAGAAAAGTATTTAAGCACTGCTCAGCAATAAAAGAAAAAAAAAACCTCTATATCATCAATGCTGTGCTCATCACAAATCCAAAACACAGCCCCATACCAGCCACTGTGAAGAAAATCAACACAGACAAAACCACCACAGTGATATAAAATGAAATAGAATATCAGGTTTCTATTCAGAAAGCTGCAAAAACAGCAGGGAAACCTGTCATAGTCTGATAATCCTTCCTCTTATATGTCATAGATACAGAACAAACAAAGCACTTCTCTTTCTAGTCCCTGTTCCATACTGGGGGTTTTTTCACATTACAGTCCCTAAAAATGCAGCATTTACATCTCACTCTGGACTACCAGAACTGCCAGATGCAGTGCTACAGGTACTACACAGGGAGAACATCTGCACTAAGCAGAAACAATGTTTTTCTAACTTTAGATGTCTGAATCTATTGGTGGAATGTCGCTGGGTTTTATATTTTTTGAAAATAAATATATATTATCACATAGCTAGAAATCATTTCAATCAAAACCATTTGTAGATAGCTAGATTTAAGCTTTGGCCTCAGCATAGGTGAAGTATTTATTTAATTTCTGTTCAAATAAACTAATGTCAACAAAACAGAAGATTAAGGAGATGTTATTTCCCCAGCTGGAACCATAATTACAATTTATATTCCTTATACATTCCTGATAATCAAATCAGGATTAATAGTGCTAACCAATAACTAGTATACATTAGAATATTAAAATATATTTCCATTTGTAATCATGAAAAATTTTCATTGTTTGTAAATTATTATGTTTTATTTTATGTTATTAATTTAATTCTATTAATTATTTATCTTCTAATAGATAATAATTAGTAAGTATAATATTTTAGATATTGATTATCTATTTAGTGCTGTAAAAATAACCACTTTTAAGTCCACATATCATTTTTCGTACGAATTCAATTTCATAATGATTCAAGCGTTCTACTCGCTTGGTATCATTCAATTTTTATTCTTAAAAGAAAGGGAAAGCTGGAATGGGTTTACTTTGAGGGAATAATATTGTAGCCATGAATTCATTAAGAATTCAGATTCATGTAAAGGACATTATTCTTCAGGGAAATGGTCAATTTTATAAAAATCTTGGAGATGCTATTTGGTTTTATAACTCAGTAGAGACATTCTCCATTAAAATTAGCATCATTTTAATTATTTGAAAGTGAAGAGGAAAGAGATTTAATAATGCACTGACAAGTATAGAAAATTCAGTCATTACAAGTTTGGAAATACTAACGGGCTTGAATCTCCCACTCAAGTGAAATTCCATTTTTCAAAAAGAGCCTTGGAAATCCTGTTGAAAAGATGAATTGGAGCCAGCAATGTGCCCTTCTGGAAAAGACGGGCAACTGCATCCCAGAGCTTGCAGTAGGAAGACATTTCCACCAGGTCAAGGGATGTGATCCTTCCTCTCCACTCAACATTGATGAGGCACATCTGGAGTGCCACGTCCCATTCAGGGTTCCACATAAAATACAGACATGAACTTACCAGAAGGGCCGTGAAGACATTTAAGGGATAGGAACATCTGCCATATGAAGAAAGGCTGAGAGAGATGAGGCTGTTCAGCCTGGAGAAGAGGGGAGGAAGAAGAGGGGTCCCCCTCCCTCCAGGGGGACCTTAACCACATCTGAGAGGTGGCAGCAAAAATGGCAAGGGTCAGTGTCTTCTCTGGGGTACTCAGTAATAGGCAAAACTGGAACACAACAAAATTCATTCATACATTAAAAAAAACATGTTTTCCTAATGAATTTTGGATTCTTAGTACCACATTCGCATATGCGTAACAGGAGAGATGGGATTTTTTGCCTTCCACTGTGGTGTAGAGAGCTCATTGCTTATGACCCTCAGAAGCAGGATTTAAAACATCTTAAAAGTGTAGAAAACATAGAATTTTTCAATTTGTAAGATACACTGCTAACCATCAGACTAATAAAAAGATGGGGAATTTGGTATAGAAACTTGTCAAAAAATAAAAATAGCCTTCAGTGTGACATAGATAATTTTTGGCTCAGCTATAATGAAGTCATTAACAGCAGTCATTTAGGGTCATAAATATTTTTGCTCATTAAAATAAGGTACCCAGAGTTTTTCAGAAAAAAAGAGTGTAGGGTTTTATTACTGGATCATTGTGCAGAATGCTGAATTCTTGAACATTGAGCCAAAATTTGAGAGATTTTTTACTTTAGCCCAACCATTTTGTCTAATAACTTCCATTTTTCTTTTGGTTTTTGTCTTTAGGAATTGTTTTCTATTCAATTTTTTTTTAGCAGGTTTAAAACTGAAGTCTTAAATACATACCCCAACAATTTTACACTGCCTTGCTGTTTGATATGTCAAATTTAATATCTGTTCTGTGCTTATATTTATTGTTTTGGCAAATACTTTCCACAATGTATATAGCAGCTAATTTTAACTTTGAAACATTCAACTTAATTTTAGTTTGATTTGGCTTTTATCCAGCTGCAGTTGTCAGGGATAATACAAATCCCAACACAGTAATGCTAAAGGATTTAGAATTGTCCCACAAATATTCTATAGTCTTAAGTGGATTTGTTTCATTTATCCTCTCTACATCCTCTTCTTTCTCAGCTTTAGATCAGACTTGGGGAACAAAGAAAAATATACTGGATATGTATAAGCAACTGTGGTCCCTGGAACTCAACAATCCCATTTTGTTTGAGGTTGCTCATCAGTCTCTTTTATATGAGTGTGATTGACTGTTAAAGAGGATCTTCCAGCTGGTTCAAGTCTTTCTCACTAAAATAGGAAGACTGTGAAACTCAGTCTCTGCAAGACACAAAAACATCAGAATTCTGTTTATGTAGATGGGTTTTCCTACTGTTATTTGCAGTTAGGTCTTAAAACCTATAATGAAAGAGTGTCTTTATTTAATGTCGTTTCTACCTTGGCAAATTACTGGTAGAATTCAGAGGGTTTTATGTTTCAATCTAAAATGGCAACACGAGTTACTAGTAGAATGGTACTGGCACACTTCGTATTGAAAATCAGATAGGAGGTAAAGGTTGGTTTGAAAGAAAAGAAAAAAACCACAGAAACACGTTTTAATATATGAAACTAATATACCAAATTTTTCAGAATAAAAAGCATTTTTATTTCAAAACCTTTAAATTTTTGTTACATATCAAAATTTTCATGAACTATTTCAAAATTTCAAAGGTATTGGCAACTGAATGATTTGCTCCTCATATCTGTAAGCAAATTCTTGTCCCATTTCAGAACCATAAATTGTATCTAATGGAATTCTCTATGCAATGAAAAGAAATTGCCTTTACTATAGATGTTAGTCATTGTCTGAAAAGTAAAAATTCATCTTTTGTTAATAATCACCTTACCTTACCATCTTTTCTATGCTTGTTCTTTTATTAGAAAAAAATGCACACTATAAATTAGTTAATTATCCTGATAATTTATTGTTGTACACTTTGCATTGCAAGTTGCCTTCTGCAGAAAAATGTATTTTATTTTTATTTATTTCCTGGCATTCAATTTGTTTGTTTGTCTAATTCTTTCCAATATACTTAGAGACAAATACAGAATAAAACAAGCCTTGTCTACCTGCATTTGCTTTCTTTAAATTCCATGTCTTACAATGAAGTTACTGCATGCCTGAGCACAACATCAACTGTCCTCACTGCTAAGTAAAAAAGATTTTAAATGTGTCTCTAATCTAGAGTATTCAACTGTCCCATTTTACTTAGGGAAAAGATTGTCAATGTGGTAAACTAAATGTACACAAAATCAGAAGTGGAAGTAATTTTTGACCATGTGAAGATGCCCTTAATTCATAATATTCTGTCTGATAATTTTTCAGACACACATTAAATGCTGTAAAAAACATTTATCAACATAGTAACTTCTCATTTCTAATGAACTATGTATTTCTGATTTTTTTAATTAGATTTTCTTTTACATTTGGGGTTTCTTCTTTTGTTCCCAATTGAATGTACTGAAAATTTCAAATAATCCTTTATTTGACAAATATAATTTCAAATTTCAAGTTTCTACCAAGCTTTTGTCTAAATTACTAATAGAAATGCTCTCTTGGCATTTGTGGTATGAGTTTTTTAACCTTATTTTGATATCTATTGAGCATATTACACCCAGAAATGCTGCCATGTAATGTTTATTCCATACGTTCAAGAGTTTGACATAAGTTTCCCCACACTATATATTTCCCAAAAAAAGTGCTGCTTTAAAAAAAAATCTACAAAAATTCCCTGTGCTAGTAGTTAGCATAAGAAATGCCTGAACTTTTTATTAGAGACATTTATTCATCCCAGAAATTTCTGACAGCAAAGTCCTTAATATGTCTGATGCCTAAAATATCTCAAGGGCAAATAAAAATCAACTCATGTTTTTGGTTTGGGTTTCTTTGTCGTAGCAGTTAGTTTTTTTGGGTTTGATTTTGGTTTTTGGCTTTTTTGTGTTTGGGGTTTTTGGAGGGGGGGTTGTTGTTGTTGTTGATTTTTTGGGCTGTTTTTTGGGGGTTTTTTTTTGGTTGAGTTTTGGTTTTTTGTTGTTTATAGGGTCATAGAATCATAGATTGGTTTGGGTTGTAAAGGACCTTAAAGACCTTCTAGTTCCAACCTTCCTGGTATGGCCAGGGACACCTTCCACTATACCAGGCTGCTGAGGGCCCCATCCAACCAGTCTTGAACACTTCCAAGTGTGGTGTGTCCACAACTTCTCTGGGAACCCTTTGCAGTGTCTCACCACCCTCACAGTAAAGAATTTCTTCCTGATATCTCATTTAATGTACTCTCAGTTTAAAGCCATTACGCCTTGTCCTGGCATTAAATGTCCTGGTAAAAAATCCCTTCCAACTCTCTGTCAGGTGCCCTTCAGGTACTGGAAGGCTGCCATAAGGTCTCCTCAGAGCCTTCTCTTCTCCAGGCTGAGCAATCCCAACTACCTAGCCTGTCATCATAGGAGGGCTGCTTCATCCCTCCAATCTCTTGGTGGTTTCCTCTGGACTCGCTCCAACAGCTCCATGTCCTTCCTGTGCTGGGAACCCCAGAGCTGATGCAGCTCTGCAGGTGGGATCTCACCAGAGCAGAGGGGGCAGAATCCCCTCCCTGGCCCTGCTGCCTACAGGGCTTTGGATGCAGCCCAGGACACGTTTGGCTTTCTGGCCTGCAGTGAACATTGCCAGGTCATGTCATTATCTAAGTGTCTCTTACAATAAGAAGTGGATCAGTCCCTCTGCAGATGTAGCAGATTATCCATGAATTATTCAGTATTAAAATACATGTGACAATTGTCTTCTGTTATGAAATATACATAATTCATAAGACATCTGTTCTATGCTTTCGCGTTTAAGAGGTACAAAGTGCAAAACAGCAAATGGTGTGAAATGGATATGTAGGAATGCTTTATTTCATATCACTTTTTCTCTCAGGCTGTTTAACAATGGTTAAGGAAAAAGCCATGTACCAATTTTTTCTATATGTGTATTTCTTCATTGTTTTGCTATGAAAATTAATTTCTGGTAATTCTCTTTTTGATCAGAATCTCAACAGAATTAATCAGGAATGGATACCAATGGGTCCATTTAGCAGAAAACAAAATGCAAAATATCTGCCAATTGTGCAAGATATTAATTCCTTATGCATATAAAGTAAGTAATTTTTTTACATGTGGGTCTGTAAGCTTATATGCAGGCATATACATGTTTGTGTATGTGTATATATATGTATAGATACTTTGATAGCACAATGAAAATAAGCAGCAATTTCCACTGAATACTCTTTCTTCTTTTGTTAACTGGTGCTTAGAAGTACCCTGCCTGCAAGTTTTCAGAACCAAACAAAATCACCTGGCATTCAGAACTTTCTAGTTCAGGGTGTTTCATTAAACTGCACAATAAACAAAAAGAACATTAAATGGTCTCTGATCTCATAACTACTATTCAATGAGAAATAGTATTCACATGCCAGGAAAGCTCATTTTTCAAATACTGCCTCTGTCCTGTATAGGATACTGAATGAAATCTCATTACAGTGGACCATAACTCTATCCAAATGTAGCACTTTGCTTCCATGATTTCAGAGCACTTAATTTAACTTTGTTTCTCAAACTTAAATGACTTTCTAGAAGAAAAAATCAAGTTATAAAAACAAAAACTGTTAAATAAAACTTTGTACTGAAACACGGAAGAAAATAATGAAAGTTTTGCAGATTTTTACAAAGTTAAAAAGGACTTAGAAAAACATTTATATCATCTCCAAACAGAAAGCCTATCTCAATTCACCATAACTTTTCATTCAAATAAATACACATTTTTTTTCAGACAAATTCATTGATAATTTAGTGCTTAGTCCTAGGACTTAAAATGCAGGATACTGAGAACATGAAAACAAACACAAAAATAATTAAAAGTATATTTCTTGATACAAATCTAATGCTTATCACTATATGTACCTAAGAAAATTAATTTCAGTGCATACAAAAATATAGTTTGCTATCTTCTGGATTTAGACTAAATTTATGAAGTATTCTGAAAGGTCTGAAAGATATTCATGACCATTAGCTTGTACCGGTGAAACTAAGTGATGAAGCCTGGAAATGAATATTTTACTGCCATCCTAGAATCAGAGACCATCCTTGAAGTCCTCAGGTCATGTTATTTGTCATTTCTTGCTGCAAGCCAGTAGGCTACCTGTGTGGCCAATTTACAGCCTTGTCCTCCAAAGAACAGTTAGACTCAAGCAACTTAAAACTGTCAAATTAGTATTTCCTATCAAGTTGTACACCTAGAGATTCAGAAGAGCTTCAGAAAGTAGGTGTAGGAGTTTCTCCTATTGCAATTTAGAATTCTGAGACATTGCTTCTCCATCAATTCAGCCTTATTTTGTCAGAGAAAAGACACTAGCTGCATCTTCACTGACCCCTCTGCACTAAAATGTAGAGCACTCAGTACAATCACGCACGTAATGCTTCCCAAACACAGATCTATGGTGCTGCTTGATGAGGCAAATACTATTTTCACAGAACCAGTGAATCCTGACAGAGTAGTTATGACCAACAAAAGTGTTTATCAGTAAAATATGTGAGTGCTATGGCTGTTAATATGTGACTAAGAGCTTTTGTGCAAGTAAGTAAAGATTCCAGCAGCAACTTAATCACTTTTATTCACAGAAATATTTTCAGAGCTTGGAATTTTATGTGTTTCAGTGGTGGAGTCCCAAGGCTACATTAGATGAATCTGACATTGCTGTGTTCAGGAAGTTTGTTTCCCAGACACAATTTCTTTTAAAATTATTTTGTCCACTAATAATGCCATATTGTACAAAGCCCAGTAATTATTCTTCTTCCTTTGAATAAAAACCACTGCTTAGCTCATCTGCTTTACCACTGTGTGCATTAAAGTCTGAGGTTCAAATATTCCTTGGAATATGGGATGAAAAAAATTAGAGATGGTAAAAGAAGATTTTGTTTTTCAAGAACTTCAACTAATGTTCCATAAATGCAGAGGACCATGCAGATAAGGCAAGTGTCCCCATGATCTTAACATGGAAAAGGAAATCTGAGGTACTTCAGCCAATGGACAGGAAGCTTTTCATGTTCTTAGTCAAATCTTATGGTAAAATAGACCTGATGTTAAATGGAGAAATTTCTGTTAGAAGCAAGTTCCTTACAGATCTCCAGTACGTGTGTGTCTCTGGTAATGCAAAATCTTGGCTTACCCCAGCTGCCGCCCCGTGGCTGGCCTTGCTGTCTGAGGGGGCAGGGAATCGCACCCCAGCTTGGGAGACTCCTTCCGCACTGAATGTGCCACCCGGCAGCAGCCGACCGACCCCGTGGCACATGACAGAACATCTCATGGAGTTAGGATTAAGGATCACAGAGACCTATGTGTTATTCTGTTGGGAAAAGTACATCATGCCTTTGAGCAAGAAAGATCAGAGACTCGACATCATGGTCCCTGCATTGCAAGCCACCATCCACTGTAATGTTTTTGTCAAAACAAATATCTCAGTCTGTTTCATATATGTGTAGAGAGCACTTAGAACAATTCAAGCAGTAATAACAGAAGCAATTTTTTTGGTAGTCAAATATGGCATAGTAAAACAAGGAGTTTTGGCTCGATATCTCCCATACTCTGAAAGTCTTAAATTTCCGAAGAGAGACAAAGCATGTTTAGAAATAGATTAATGAAACTAAGTCTAAATAGTTCTTTTCTTATGTGGGAAGGATGTGGTACTCAAAGTCGGCCTACCCTGGTTCTATCAGGCATTATTTTGATTACGAATGCCAGCAGGAATAAGAAACACAAATGCAGATAACAGAGGTTTCCAAGAAGGGGGAAGTTATCTTAGGATCTATCACAAGGTGATGCATGTAACTGAGGAGTAAAGTTTAGTTAGACTAACATCATAAGTGGCCTAAGAATGAAACTGAGTGAAACTGAGTGAAACTGAATGCAGTTAAAGCTTTCTAAAAGGAGTTTGAAACAGATAAAGGAGGAAAATTCTAATTGTGTTGGGATACTTTCAGGAGCAATGAGATCCTTCCATAGAACAAGACCCATATGACCTTTCTTGTGAAGTCACTCAGTTTCAGTGAGAGGTTTGTTACCTTGCACTGGATTACTCATGCAGTAGCAACAAACAGAATTATTGAACTTCAATATGAAAAATCTGTTATTTTTGAAGTAGTAAAGAAAATTCTTTCCCCAATTAAATTCATTGCAGCACTGCAATCCTGGTAGGGTCATCACCTCAAAAAACCACAGTTTTAATGACAATCCTGAACATACATTTACTCTAGAATAATCTAATGTTTTACAACTGCATCTACAATATACTCCTTAAAATTTAGCAATCTTAACACTAGAATGTAAATTCTTATATTTTAAGATTTTGCTGAATTATTTAAGATTAATTTACAAATAGAACCGGTTTCTGAATAACCAAGAAAGCAATGAGTAAGAACTTAGCAATTTATTTTAAAAGCTTTGCTTTTTCCCAAAAGTCTTTCGAGCACCAGTGAGTTTTCTGTACAAATGAGGATGCTTAAGATGCAGAATTATGTTAAATTCAGCTACACCAGGAGTTAGTATGAGAGAAAACAGTCTGACAAATAAAAGAAAAAAAGCAGGAGAAAACTTAATTAAGTACTGTGTTTCTAGGAGGCTCAAACAGAATTACAAAAGCTAGAAAATTCAAATAAAGCAACTGACAGCTGGTAACTTTTTTCTTAACTACTCAGTGCATCACTATATTGACATCACCTATTGTTATATGATCAATGGTATATTATTACAGATCTACTCATCAGTTGGGTGTACTTGGAACATTTAGCAACAGACAGGCTGTTAGTTCAAAAATCCCCCAGAGTGCTGGGGGGTTTCTTATGATAGCATAGCAATGAGTTATCCAGCCTTGCCTTCATGTTACATTGATGGTTCTTTCATTTATGTCTATAAATAAAGTGCATCTTTTTAATTATTGAAAATTGTTGAGTACTTTTTTGTGACAACTTCTGCACCTTTTCTGATTTTGTTCCTGTCACTGTTAGTACGCATGCTACATTAATTGCATACCACACTCAACTTATAAGAGGACACATTTTGAAATTCACTTGCCTTTTAATACTACTAATTTGAAATATAGAAATCATATTTAAAATTATATGCAATAACACAATTGTTCATGAATTTTTTAATATATTGCACCCAACTTATATTACATTCAGATAAATTTGGCTCCAATTATGAAGACAGAAAAGATCTCTGAAGTCATTATCACTTGCTCTTGTCCCCTGACCTGGCTTAGAGCCACTCTAGCTCAGTGAGCAAGCCTTTACTTTGTGTCCCCATGTCTCCTTTTCCTTTATATCAAAAGACAGGCAATAAGGACAAAGGTACTAGCAACCTGAGCTTTAGTGGTGATAGGAAGAAGCTTAAGCTGAAAGTTTAATACATTTCTTAGAACATTAAATAATGCCAGAGGAAAGGAGTGAACCCATGCCCTGAAAAAAGTAGCCCCTTTTTTTGCACAGCCAGTGGACAAAACACACAACAGTATCTTTGTCACAGAGATAATTAGCACACTATGTACAAATAAAAATGTGCTATTTCCAGAAGCCCATAAACATTCCTGGTCTTTACAAATGAAATCCTGTTTTGGATTGCTCCTTTACAGAACAGGGAAAGGAGACAGTGTCCCATTTCTCACCTTGAGAGGTCTCTTCAATTTGTAAAGGATGTAAAGGATGCCATGTGTTTCTTCACCTTTCAGAATGCCTTACAGGTGGAGGTTTTGGCGGGCGCAAGAACAGCTATTATTTATGCAATTGTTTCTTTTAAGTGCTAGGAGAAGCAAACATTCCCTCCTTCTAAAACAAAATAAAAACGGAAATAGTTACTCATTATTTTTCTCCAGCATTTTATAAGATAAATGTTAGATGATACATTTCAGGCCTAATTCCACCTCCTCTCTCTCCCCATTATAGTAAAAGTGAGCATAACAGTAGTGGGAATAGAGGAAACAATCTCATTAAGGTCTATTTGGTTTAGCATTTGGTTTAGCTCAGCTAAGAGCTATTATGGTTACTAAATCTTGTTAGATTAATGAAGAGCTCAGTGTGTATAGCTACTTTTAATTTGCACTGTCTGGTTTTCAGCCATAGAACTGCGGTGCTGTACTGCAATAAGATGTACTCTCCACACATCTTTAACCTGAGGACACTCAGTAGTAACTACTGTCTGCTTTCAGGAGAACTATGTTTTCTGGCTTTTCACAATAAGCCTCGTGCCCTTCTCCATCACCACTGTAACAGTACTGGTTTGGATATCCCTGAGTAAATGCTTTCTACATGAAAATAACACTTTCATAGAACTTGAGAATAAGGACTGACATGTCTGAAAGGCTTACAATAAAATGAAATTCTGATAAAAACCTGACCTTGATAAGCACTCACTATCACAGTTTCAACCATGGGATTAGCAGAATACTGTCAGGTGCAGCTCTTCATTCCAGACTTTGGTTTAAACTACCCCACAGAGAAATTAATGCACATGTTTCAACAGCACATCAATCTCACTCTAATGGGAGCTTTGTCTTGAATTGGGTGAGGCAAGCCCAGTACTAGCTGCAAATATCAATAAGAAGGGGGAAAAATGCCAAATAAACAGAACTTCAAATGCAAAATGTGATGAGTTTTTAATAAGCTCACACATATTCCAAATTGCAGTTTATTTTGACAAAGCTGAAAATAATTGCCTGCTTAATTGTCTTCACTTGAAACAGCCTTTGTAAGGTGTTCTGATACTATTGTGAACAGTCTTGTATGAGCATTTAGAAAGTCATATTGAAATATTTATTTATTGGATTAGAACACTATCATCTGGTAATGTAATGTCACAAAGTGATAAACAGAACATCAGAAGTGTATTTATTAGTATAATAGCACAGCAGAAATTATTAACTTTTCTGCTATCCTCCAGTAACAAATGTTCAACCCATTTGCAAGAAGAAAAGCAACATTTCTTCCTTTTTAATGCTATCACACCTCACTTAAAAGCGGGGAAAATGCTAATCAGTGATAATCTGATCTGCAAATCAGGCTCTATCAGAAGGCCTTTTTTCACTAGTGACTAAAGAAGACTACGAGAGAATCTACTACTTTAATCCCTGTTCTGCCCCTGTATTATGCTGTCATCTCTTTTGGCCTTGGTATACACCATGAAAAAAGATTGAATTACTATGAAGGAGCTCTAAAACATCCCATACGTCTCTTTGAATATAAAACCAAAAGAGTACCCAAAATGCTGTTCTCAAGAAGAAGACTGTCTCAAAACTTGACGCAAAGACCATGCTGAGGTACGAAATGGAGTAATGGGATAGAAAGAGTGTGTAAAAAGAAGTCTGAATACCAACGTTCGAATTTTTTCTAGTAGAATTACAATTTTTGATGCTAGAAGCAAGGCATAAATAAAATATTAAGTCATTTGTCATTTGTATAAAAAATAGTGAGGGCCATTCCAATTAGAGATTGGTTTACACTGCAGTCAAAAGCACAGGCTTGTCCAGTAATTGTTTATGAGTTCTTATGGTTGTTTTCATCCTGGGACAATCTTACAAATCATGAAAAGTGGAATTGTTTAATTCATCATCCACCTAAAGGGCCTTTCAAAATTTGTATTACTCGCAAGTTATGAACATTAGAAAAAAATGTTTTTAAGCTTGCCTTATATTACTTTTTCTCCAATTATTAGTCTAGAAGCAAAGAACCACAATTCAATTTTTTACCATCCACTATGGATACGCTGCAAGAAAAATACAAGCTGCAATAAGTGTATAAATTATGGAAAGGCTCAGAGTCCAAATGTGCACACACAGGAGACTGACTCTGTGCCATATATTCAGAAAAAGCCCTGCTTGTCCTAGCTTCTGATTTTTCTGAGTAAGAATGGAAGGAACATACTTGTACACATCATAAATTCAGCTCCACAATTGTGTTTCATAAAATAGTCTTTCCTCACCTTTCTCATGCCTTATCCCACTGTAAGAATAAGATAGTAACAGGAAAGAAGTGCAAAAAATTTACTGCAGAGTACATGGTATGACCCATTATACATAATGGAACATTCTTAGTTTTAAAAACAATAAAAAGCAACAAAAATATTTCAGTGAAAATGATGTACATGGTGGCTGTGTGTTTGGTTGCCCTAATTAATAGTGTTTCAGTGAACAGTTTCAGAAAATATTGTTGCCTTCCTCTCTCTCCCACTTGTATTTACAAAAAAGATACAGTCTTGTGGTAGAATCAAGACAACAAAAGGGCAAAAAGGTGGGAAACAGAAGAAGTTCTCTACAAGCAATGCCTGAGAAATAAAGCACATAATGAATGGCAAGTCAACTTGACAAGGCTCCAGTTGTGCAGAGAAGTATTCAGGTGAGATCAGGAACAGCCCACTATATTTTCTAGACTTTAACACTACTGTAACATATTACTTCTATTATAAAATTTTCCAATGGTAAAGAAAGCAGTGATAACAATGACAATTTTTTATTCCAGGTGAACTGCAGCAACTGCCTTTTTGGAGCCTATTTTTTTTTTCCCCCACAAGACCTCAACTATAAACTGCTGACATTTTTTGCTAAAGTCTATTGTGATCAATTGTCAGAAAGAGCTGAAACTCAAAAGAGTCATTACAGTCATTACAGTAATGCAATGACTGACTCACAAGCATTTACTTCTAGCCTAGTTATTAGTCTATCTGTTCAACTCTTATTTATCAGGTCAGGGAAATATATTCCAGTTACAGTTCAAGAATAGGGCTTACTGCATTAAACAAATATTCCACACAAAAAAAGTATGGATTAAATATTAGGAAAGGAATTCATTCATGAAGAGGGAGGGGAATGAAAAAGGATTGTAGAATTTCAGTAGCCTTGCTAATAAAACAAGAAGATGTAGCTCTATATGAAGTGTCCAAGTGCCAAATCAGTCTATAGGAATGTTATTGTGTAAAAGAATAACTGAAGTTGATGGATGTGGTATAAATAGGCAATTTTTTTAGCAACTGCTTTTAAAATATTAGAAACTTTCAAAGAAATCTGTACCACTGAAGTTTTTTTTAAGTACATCTGACTGCAGTGATGGTCTTGTCACCTCAAGAGCTCACAATTTTCTGAGTAAAATTATTACAAATATACAAAATGGAAAGACCTTTCATTTGGAATTTACTTAAAGTGATCTCTGAAGCCTACACAGGTTGTGAAGGAAGGCACAATAAAACCTGCAGTAAACATCATCTCAGAGGACAATTTTCTTAGTAGCTGCTTGAAAAAAACCCCAGGGTTTCTACTACAATTTTGTCTGACCTTTAGATAAAGGCCCCTTCTATTGATTGATTTCTTTGGCTGGTCCTTTCCCTGGGTGGTTGCACTAGATGGCGTGGGCTTTATTTTGCAGGAGTTGTGCGTGATGGATTTGAGTAGAATCGAAAGCAAAGATATTGAGCTGTGTATCCTCACATGGAAATAATTAAAAATTAATTTATCTAAAATTAATTCACTTTCTTACATAACATTTTACAGACCGTTGAAGAACATTTCAATTGAATAAATTTCTTCACTGTTTCCTTTTTAATCACAACATAATTTTTATAGTATACCTTTCTGAGCTCTTGGGTCTGGACATAAATTATATCAATATGTGTCTTATTTTTAAAAAGTTAGACCTTTGATTTCTGGCCCATCACTGAATCCTCTGATGACAGTGCACTCAGCTCATACTTGAAAAAAGAGTAAGTGTCGCTTTAGTGTTTCTGGCAGAACTACTGAGGATAATGTCTCTTCCCCACAGGACTTGTGCATCTGCTCCCAGTGTGACCAGAGAACATTCTGTGAAAAGACGGTTGAGCTTTCTGAGGGAAGCCAACTTCATAGCTACAGGAATATGACATGTGATCAAAATGCCAAAATTGCTCAAGCATTCTGACAATACACACGGAAGGAAAAGCTATGCTGCAGAATACACCCATGTGTTAGGCTCATGTGCAGGTGTATACATTCATGAATGCACATAAAGCATGTTGAAGTGTTTGACTCAAAAGCCTGCACATGAATCAGATGTTTGTATTAATATGAGCATTAAAACTGCAATTAGAACTCGAGGATTTCTCTGAGATATATTCCACATTTTTCTGAGCAGTTCTACAGATGATTTTGTGTTTTGGGGGTGGAACCCCAAATCATTTAACTTACATGAGACACCACAGTGCCTCGAAGGTGTCACATTCAGCTTAGGGTTTCCAGCTTTCCACCTGCATATCTTGTTCATTCCTGGCAAAGACAAGCACAGCACAGGGAGAGCAGTTTCCCTGCATTTGACCATCACATACAGAAAGGCAGATATTTTGTAGGATTACAGTGCAGTTCAAGGTCAAAGGCAGTTACTACCCCTCAGAAGGTTCTCAGATAGGATTTTTCATTTGTGATATTTTAATAAATGTAGGATGACTGGGAGCAGTCAGTAATCTGAGGTAAGAAACAAGGAATCATAAAGCAAACAGCAGTCAGAAGTTCCCATGGAAAAACGCCAAATTCTATGGAGATGTTCAAGAAGCCTTTCCTTTTCATGACACACCATATCATGACATTTGGGTTGAGAGATCACAACAATCCTGTGGCAAGTAAATGGCTTTTTCTTGGTCTGTGGTGAAGTGGAGAAAAAGAAATGAAATTATAATTAATTACTGAAAGGCTGCATTAAAACTTTTGTGAAGTGAGAGTATCCTCAAAGGTCTCATTAGGCTTTCTTCAAATGAGGACTGTGAAATCAGCAATACGTTTTTGACAGAAATAGGAAAATACAACAGAACTGCAAAGACAAATAATGTTATGAATAAAATCATACTCATAGTGGGATATTTCAAAAAAGATACTCCCTCAGGGAATTTCCTAAAATTATATATATTTATATAATATCTAAAACTATATATATATATGTAACATACACACACCCATACAGATTTAGGGCTTGTATATTGTTGTGTAAGACGAATATAAATCTTCTTGCATCTGTGCGTATTATGTACATGACTGGAAATAAGTCAAGGGAGTTTGATAGAGTGCTGAGTCAGTCTCAGGTGTCCATGGGGCTCAAATGAATAAGTTCATAATATTCTCAAATGTTCTGGATAAATAATTTAACCTGTAAAATTATTCTGCAAGTATTTCAAGAGGAGTGTCTCAATATAAATGTACTTCTGCTCTAACTGGAAAGAGAACAAAACCCACAGGCACCTCCATCACCACAACCCTCTGAATTCTGGCACTTCTTTCATGTAGCACAAGATAAAAATTTGCAATGCATGTGAAAATTGAAAAATAACTGAATCAAGTTTGGGCGACAGGGCAGGTGTAAAAGTATGGCCAGGTCTGTCCAGACTTCCATCATTTTCTCCTCTTTATCTGGCAAGATTTCGTCTATCCTGTTTCTCTGTCTTGTCTGTTTAGTCTGGTTGCACATAGCTGATCCAATTAATTCTTGATATTCGCTGGTTTTTTCTTCATTTCTTTCTTCATAATTAATTGTTCCTTATAGGTACCAAGAGAAAGCAGCAAGCTCAGGAAGAGACAAGTATCTCAAGCAACTCACAGCAGGGAGTCAAGAGCCAGATTTCCATGTTTATGTAGCTTTACAAAACAGAGTCTGTCTGAATACAGTTGGTGATGAGAAAAGACATACACAAAACAAGATAGATCAGGAGTGCAAATCCATGCAGTCTGAAAGGTCTCCTTTTGCATTCCACTTTGACCACTCTGACAGGCATTGCAGGGGCTTTAGCCTTTCAGTTAAGCTAAAATCTAACATTCTCTTGGAAATTTCAAACTTATTGTGTCCATTTAAAAAGTTTGGAATTCAAGCGGAGAAAACAGAGTCTCAGAAGCTAATCTAGTAAGAAGCAGGAAAACTCTCTGAAAGTCTGCAACATGATGACAATATTGGGTTGGGTTGGTAAACTCTGGAGACGGGAACAAAAGAACGACAGAGTAGTTGAACATCATATGAGGTTGCTCTTATATTTACTTAATTCAAGACATCAGTGAATGAGATACACGAAGTGAATTTTGAATTAGATAGGATTATCTTCTACTGACTGCAACATAAAACAGTCATGTTCTTTTATTGCTCAGGTGATCAAAGAAAAACATGAGAAACAGCAGTTGTAGCAGAGCATATGCTTGTAGAAGAGTCACACAATGCATGCTATGATGAGAAAAAAGGAAAAAAATCTTAAAGGTATTCTTCATAGACTTAACTAAAATCTCAAATATAAGTCAGCAAAAGCAGTCACAGCGGTACTACCACTTCTAGTTCTGACTCTGAGGACATTTCAATTTCACTGAAAAATAATTGCTAAAGAAATCTTATGTCATGGAAAATAGCGACAAAGTGGTTGCTACCCCATCACTGAAGGATAGCTATTTTATAAGAAATAAGGAAATTGTGTGTAACTTAGAATGTGGAAGTGTCTCAAGCAGGAATTCTCTTTAACAAGTTTGTATCATCTTGTATGTGATGGTATAAAAATTTTGATATATATTGTAGGAGTTCTAAATCAAAATTAATCCTATTTAATACATAGTTTAAAACCCTTAATATTTGCCTTCTCCCAGTTTTAAATGATCTTCAGCATTTTAAAATGCTTTTTTATTGGGCAGCTCTCTCAATTCCACAATTTTTGAAGAAAAAGAAAGAATGTTTCTTATAGAAGTATCTACACATTGCAATTACCTACAGTATAATTCATCTATCTTATGTCATATTGAATTGATTCACATCACCAAACCAAGAAGTACAATAACTCTATCTGTGATTAAAAGTGAGTAGAAAACCCAATCTCACCTGGAGGGTGAAAAAAAGATGAAGGCAACACTTTCCATCTGTAGATTTTTAATTCCCTGATTTAATTGTAAGCTTTCTAATGTAATTATCAAATTTTACAAGGAAAAACATACTTGAGAGCTTTGATAATTAACTCTTCATAATTTATAGCTATCAGGCAAAACCATCACCACATTTGAAAATTTCTTTTGCAAGCATAGGATCAGTAATCAAACAGCAAAGTACTTAGAAATTTACCTCTCCAATCAAAAGAATCATATCATGGCCTATTGTCAGGGGGTTCTCTTCAGCCTCTTGGTAGCTCTAGGTTTTGACCTCACTGCTGAAAGATGGTGCAATCTGAGCACAACAAGGGCCACCCAGCACCCTCTTCTTGCAGTAAATCCAAATCAAGGGTCTGGTTCTCAACAGTGTGAGAATAATAATAAATAATAAACAACTTTCACATCTGAAAAAGAAAGAATATTTAAATTGTGTGCACATGCAAGCACCTTTGTGTATCAAATAGGTCTTACAGAATGCTAATATTTCCCAAAAAACATTGTTATATTCATCTCTCATGTTCAATATACACTGGTGTGTCGGTGATAGCATTTGCACACAGCAGGGATAAAATAAGCAGAAGAAACCTATTTACTCCCACACAAAAGGAGGAAGACAACTCTGTATATTGTGTCATTCTCTAACATCAAAAGGTGGTAAACACCTTTACCAATTATTTCATCAAGGAAATCTGACCCTGAGAGAGCAGTATCTGTAAAACAACCCTTGTTCCTTTGCCCTCCATCATAGTCTCATACATATCACATCACCTGCTCCAACAGGAGGATGTGCCACGAGGTCAAGCCTCCACTGAGCTGAATAGGGATTTTCAGCAACAGTTTGTGACCTTCCCTAACCAAAAAACAACCAGCATTCCCCTGATCCCAGCCTTTAATTAGATGAAGGCTACTGCATCAGTGCATTTCTGTGTCCCAACTCTTCTCTCGTTTCTCCAGATAGACAGCTAGGAAATGATAATATGTGCATCTCAAAGAAAGCAAATATTATAACCTATGCACAACTATGTGTACTCCTGCTATAGCCATGCAAAAACTACCAACTTCAGGCTCCAATTAAAGTAATGAACACAAAGCATAGGAGCTGAAAGCACAGTGAAATTAGGTGTACAGACCACCAGACAAGTCCAGTGGACTGTGAAAATAAAATATTAATGGGTTTTATGTAAGGAGAGACATGTATGGGTAATGCATACATAAGGCCTAGAGATTGAAAGCATTTGGTGTTAGGACTACTGGGACCTGTATTAAAATCAGAATATATTCTCTAAAACAATGGTGAGAAAATATAGGCTGTCATACCTACTCTGTAAATAAAGTTTAGTTTCCATGGATATAAAGCTAGTATTTACAAAATAAAACAATGGAACTATATATACTTACTCTGCTAGAATAATTACCATTCTCATTCCTAAATGGATGTTATGAAGATGTCTGTCTTGAAAAATTATGCTTTCATGTTATTTTGATGTATTTTGACTTAGGTTTTTCCAGTTCAAAGGGTTTAGGAAAAGCACAGCTTTTTCAACTAATAATTCCATTTAGGCTTTTCTGGGGGAAGTAATTTTTCTGTATCAGTTTCTCCCGAGCCAGGCCAGCTATTCCTTCCCAAAGGTCTTGCCCAGAAATGGGGGCAATCCCAGTTGCTTCCAGCAGCCGCACTCTGCTCACCCCAGCCAGACACTGCATTTCAAAAAAAGAAAATACAAGGCAATTTTCAGGCTGAGAAATCATTAGACTAGACAGCAAGTTGCTTGATACCATCAGAGGGGTAGCATAGCAATGAAGGAGGAAGATGCATAAATGGGGAAACTGGCAAAAAATTGCATTTCAAGATGGTGTAGAGTGAACTGAATACCTCCACTGCCAAGACTGGAACTGGTGTAATCACTAAATGTGCAGGTGAAGAAATCTTGCTGATAGATATGTCACAGAAAATGATAGCCAATATAACTGTACAATTAATTCAGTGATTGTCTACGTAAAGAGCATCCATTCTTTTGATTCCCGAGTATCCCTGTTCTTCTTCTTCTAGACTACTACTAGTAGTAGTCAGGTTGGACTTCTTTTTTTAAAAGAAGTAGAAATATTTGGGAGGAATTTTGCTTTGTTTTTATTGAAAAATTCTATGGCACTTTCTTAGGTTTTCTCTGGAGCTCACTCTCTGTACCACCATTCTTCCATCAAAGGCACCATTTCGTATACATGATTCTTGAAACAAGATAATGCACTTACAGCATTTGTGTTCTGGAGTACGATCTTCAAATTACATTTGTGTGAATATTTTATTCATCCTTGAAACCTTGCATTTATGCATATAGAAGGAATCAGTCAATTTCATTATCAGAAGGAACTAGAACTAAAAAACTTTCTTCTCAGAAGAGAATGCCTGAGCTATTTATTTCATGTAAAGTTATTATGAAATATATAATATGTGACCTGGCTATTTTAAATGATACAACAGTGAGAATCACTGGGATTTTTTAATGTTTAATCAATTTGTCAAATGACAGAATATCAAACTGAATTGTGAGTACGGCAACAAGGGAAAATATACTAAATTCTCCGCCAATGAAAAAGAGATAAGTGGAGGTTCTTAATGCTTACCTCTGAGCTAGATGGCAAATGGATTTCTGCAGAGCTCTATTCCTCACGCATCTGTATCCTCACCTATTTCATATTTTCATTAAGAGAATGGGTGGTGAACTCATGAAATTCATATCAGAAATATGTTGAAATACAGAACTGAACATGACAAATTGGAGATATGTCCTGAAAAATAATTGGGTGTTATTTAACAAAGGGAAGTAGGAGTTACTAAGGGATGGCCATCTACATAAATACGTGGTCTGAAATAATTGGGTGGGAAAACACTCTGAGAGATGTATATAGTAAGTTATCCTAATAAGCAGCAGAACGTAAGCCAATGGAGTCATGCTTCTGCAATTGGCCAACTAAACCTTGGTTTGTCATGTATAAACAAAAAATAAATGCAATAACCTTTTGATTTAGACAGCTGTAGTAAAGACAAAGTGGAAGAACTTTGTGTCCAGCTTGAGGAAATACATTTCAAGAAAGGTGACAGGAAGTCCAGAGGAGAGTCACAAATATGAGAGGTTTATAAAGGATTATTTATTACAGAATATTGAATGAAGAGATAGAAGAGTTTAACCTGAAGGAGAGACACTGAGATACAAATGGAAAACAAAAGAAGTATTTACGTAAGTAAAAATTTCAGGAAAGGGGAAGGAATTAACCTAATATCATATTCATGTGAATATGAAAAACAATTGTCTTAAATTATAAAGAACAAGATATTAACAAAAACATGTTAATAACAGCAATAAGGTAAAGCCTGGGTCACACCTTTTGAGAAAGCTATGGTATTTCCAGTGCTGGAGGTGTTTAAGGCTAGGCTGCACAGATGTGTCTCAGCCTCGACCTGCATGTAATTGGCCCTGCCCTGCAGTAGATGAATGGACACTGACTGAATAACCTCTTGAATTCCCCTCCAGCAATGTTATGATCTAACCACCTATAATTCTCACTGCATTTAAATCAGTGCCAAAGCATTTAATAACCTCCCTTCTTTTTTCCCCACTGTGACCTCTCACAAGAAAAGCTAATAATAGCTTACTCTCCAGTTTAAAAGGCAATGAAACAATTGCAGCCTCCTCTCACAAACCATTCCAGACAGAACTGATGAGCAGACTTCTGCATGCCTGTGCTCAGACTCTAATGTAAAATGTAAAAGGGTGTGTCTTTTGCTTGGCAGTGTTTTAAGCAGTGTGGAGTGTTCAGCATTTCAGTAGTAAGAAGATCCTTCGCATTTCCTCTAAAAGGATCAGTGAGCTAAGGGCACTTTGACGACTGAAAGACGACATACAAGAAGGCATATACAACCCCCTCTCCCTCCAAAAAAAATCCCCAAAACACAAACAACACAACACAAAACAAAAAACCCACCAGTCTCCCTTCTCGATAAAAACCACCAAGAAACAAAAATTATGTTTGTGACTCACTGAATAAACAGAGAGGTAGCACTACCCAGAGCCTTAACTGCAATCTCCTGATTGAATTCCACCCTAGGAGTTCGAGTTCTACTAAGAAGGAAAAACTCAACGTTTTTCTATTTGCTCTCTGAAAGCTAATTCTGATATTAAGGAAATATTCCATCAAGACTCTTGTGTGTGTGTCTGTGTGTATTTATATATGAACATAATTACAGATAACAAGTTTTGCCTAAGAAAATAAAGACACCATTAAAGCAACTCAGTTTTCCTGCAATTAATAGCCCAGAAAACATGGAGAAGTTCTGAAGACTTTCCACCATGAAGGAGAGCCCATGCACACTATGATTCATCAAGGCACTATTCCCCTTTTTCCTGTTTACTTCACCATGATTTTGTTTGCTCTCCATTGGGAAAAGCCTCCCAGCTAATGTGAGAAATACTGCGGCAGACATGTTTGTGGTTTATGAGAAACATTTCCAGATCACCTATCTTGTACCTATGATTGGAAAATGAATGGTAGTTTGGTAGGAGCTGGGCTACAAAGATGAAGTCTGAAATGTGGTTCTGTAACTTTAAATTGCTGAATATTACTGCAAGCAAACAATTTTCTTTTACCTAATACCTTGCCCCTATAGATTAGTAACTATTTCACAAAAGAAGGATACTTCATAAATTTCAGTAGGTGAGAAAGCTGAGAAGTAAATAGACAAATAGATCAGAGAAGAAAAGTAAATAGCCAGAAGTCACCCTGTGGGCCCAAGTCCAAGCTAAGAAAAACCTCTAGCTCTTCTGTGTCTCTCTGCCTTAGCTGCTGGACTATACTGAATGCAGTAGGCATCACTTAATCACACAGGCATTTTAAAATTATCTGTTTAAATGAAGATCCTTGTGGAGTAAGAAGAACCTTTAGTGAAAAAGAAAGTTCTATGGAACCCCAGTCACTACTACTACACTATGTTAACTTTCCAGTTAACATTACAGCAGGATTAATAAAGGCTTTCAGAAAACTGAAGGGCTTAACTAATTATGAATTTCATTCACAATTCATCTAGGAGTAATTAATATCCTGGGAATTCTTCCTACTCGCTTGGATTATAAGCATTAAAAAGATGGCAATATTCCTACTCTGATTGTTCATACTGTTTGGCAGAAGAACATAAACCACTTTCCTAACCTGCAAAGACAGGATGCTCAAGGTAACTAAATGGAGAAGATACTTGAATTTAAGCCAGATTAAATTACTAAAATGGAGGACAAAAGAAAAACTATATTGTGAAGAAATTTGTTGCCAACTAACTTATCCAAAGGAATTTGTCTTCATCTGAGATTCAGAAGTGGAAAGATGACTATGAATATTTTAGCTTTGAAAAACAAAATGAAAAGTTAAGAACTCTTTTTCAGAAATATTATGTTCAAAGTTTTATAATCTGCTTCACAGACTGACTTGCAAAGACCAGGTGCTGGTTCATACCAACCCATGAGGCCATAGGGCAAATGGATAAACTGCCAGATTTTAAAACCAAATACTGAAACTCCTGCTTTTGGCAAATTTTATGTTCATATGAAAGCAATTTAATTCATTTAAAAGTTCATATAACATAAGGCACAACTTGGTATAAAGTTATTAATATTGGGCTCACATTACAGGCCTATAGATCTGATTCTGCAGAATCTGGAACCTGTTTGTACAGGAAGTCTGCCTCAAAAAGGATTCCATCATTTATTCATATGCTCTTACTGTTTCCAGCCTCCATCTCATCAAATTTTTTTTTTTTGTTAGCTTATTCATGACTGATACAGAGGAAAATTGTATGTAACTTATTTTTAGTAACTGTACTGTATCAATAAGGGCATTATTAAAAGCAAACTGCAGAAATCAAAAGCCTTTCCTCTTAATTAAGCCACAGTGGGAATAAGAAGTCACCTTCTCTTTTGTACTCTCATTTTTGAACTCCATAAACATCATTTTGAATTCAAGAAATCAGGTATTTAGGTGGCCGTACAGATTTCAATTCCACGATATTTGACAAGGTGATTGGTCGGAGTTTGAACTCTATGATCTTAGAGATCTTTTCCAACCCAAATGATTCCATGATTTTATGAAGAGCAAAATGGTTTTTAGGGTTTTTTTCTTTTTTTTCTCCCTTGAATTGCAATTTATCAATTTTCAGGTTTAAAGAATGTTTTTTGAGGGGTATTATGTTCATCCTTACTTTCTCATTTTGTTTATAGATAGGACTGGATTCAGATTCCATCAGTTTAATCAGACATAAATCATCCTTCCCAATTCAACTTTGGGATAAAACAGTAACTGTACACTGTTTTAATTCCATAAGTTAATTTTGAAAAAATATTACATTTTAACCACCTTTCCATTTAGATAATCCCATGATTTGTTTAATCAGTTCTCAAAGCCAAAACATGTTTCAGGCTAAAGAAAAAGCTTTGCTGTCTATTAATCACAAGACTTCATTATGAAAATAAGGGTTTGCATTAAACATGAAAATAAATTTTTATTCAAAATCCTTATTTTTCTAAACAACTTAAAGATTATGATTTGAATTACTGTGAAATATTACAAGTGTGAAAACTCACTTGTATTTCATATGGAAGAACAAAGGGGAGCAATGTTGTTTATTGTCAGGCATTTCACTTGAAACAGAATGCAAAAGCCACCAAAGGGATGTACTTTCTGCTGCCACAATTTACTTTGAACAAAAAAATAATTATAGTTATTGAAGCCAGAAAGAGGAAATTTCTGAAGAAATTGTTTGATCAGTACATCCATTATGCTAATCAGTCATCCCTGTTTGCATCATTATAGTTTAGCTTTCATAGCTATAAATAGAAGAAACTGCTGGAACCAAACAGAAAGGTATACAACTGTATTATTATAACAACCAATTTATGAAATTTAGCTCATGAATAAAACATCAAATAAATATTTTCATAATTAGTTTTTCTTTTCATGAATAACGAAAAACAATCACAAGCACATTTGCTTGTTTTTCTATTTTAAGTTGTATTACTGAAGTCCTAAATTGAATGTTGGAATCTCTTCAGAGAAAATAGGTAAGAATATTCCATCTTCATCACTTTTTCAATAAGCAAATGAGCAAGTGTTGAATTAGGAGAATAATACCAAAACAGTATCTTTAACTCTTTCAATTTGCTTTCAGTCATGCTCTGTGTTCATCCCCCATTCACTTAACGAATATTCATAAGTAAGTTTTTTCACGAGCACTATTATCAGGAAAAAAGAAAAAAAGAGAAGAGAGAAAGACAAAGTCAGATTCTCATCTGTTCTTTGCTCTTTTACACCTCTTAAGCAGTGTATGAATGAGAGAAAATAACAGCAATGGACCAAGTGTAACTCCTAATTCCTCTACTAAACTACAGTGTAGTGCATCACAGGCCAGAAAAACAGACATCCAGTGGGTGCTCTCCTCTTAGTATTTTTCAGTGGTATCTATTGCAAAATGAAGCAACCAGGCACAACTTAGAGCAGCTTGGAGGCTATTCATATTTACTGTGGGTACAGAATGCTTGCAGTCATTCACATGAAGCAGAGACTTGCTACTGGATCCCAGAAACTCCAGCGTCTTGGTCCAAAAAAAAATTGGGCTTAAGTTCATGTTTCACTCTTCACTTTCATTTCATTCACATTAGCGGTAGCATACATGTTCACAGGCAAACCAAAGACAAGGTTTGTTCCAAAGATCATATCTATAGAAGTAACTAAATAAGCCAGGCAAGAATGTGAGCACGCATTTTGCAGCTCAGACCAAGCAGAAGCATGTTGTTATTTTATGTCAACAGTTAGTGCAGGTGGTGGACACTGCTCTCAGTCTTGGAGACTCAGTATGGAACCAGTTTACAAAGGCTGCTGCACAAGTTAAAGCTAGTCGTCTTTAAAAATAAAAGAAAATAAAAAATAATAAAAGCCTGTTGAACTGTCTACTCTTACTTAAAAAGGATTTTTTTTTTGTTTCACATTAGAAGAGTTTTCTGACTCAGGAGCAGTTTGGGACAGAATTGTTAACATCTTTAAAAAAATGCAAGATGAAACAAAGTGAAGAGAATAAGAGAAATAAAAAAACTCCATGTATTTGACAACCATGTGCAGCATAGGACACTTTTTCATTTCAAAACGCCTTACCTGAGTCCTAACACAAAGGCATTTGATGACTCAGCCATGGTTTGCAGCTCTTTGCAACCAATTCTGTGCATGCTCACACAATTGCACACATGAATGTGATAAAATACAGTTTAATCTAAAATCATCACTCAGTCATTAAGTCTTTCAGTAGTTTAATATATTCAGGAATGATGCTGTGGGCTAAGCTGATGCAGCCAAGTCTCAAAGCATTAAAACTATTATAAAATTCCATGTGGTTTTTTTCCCCTACTACTACCACTTCTTGAGAGATCCAGGGAACTTGTGATTTTTTTGTACATGTCCAAAGCCTAATTCTGACCAGTCCTAATTACATCATGCAGATCAGGTGTTCAATATAAGACACTGTTCATAGCCAAGTCATAAAACAAACTTTTGTAAGAATAAGTGTTAGTAATGATAATTCAGTCCTCTGTAGGCTTGTGGCAAATGGAAAATCATAAGAGAAGTTTTATTTTTTAATAAATATTTGATGCATAAATGAGATGAATATCATCATTATTCTAGAAGAGTATATAGACCTTTAAATATCATTAATTTGTAAGGAAACATATCCTCTCTTTTCCCATCAAGTCTTGAGTTCTTTGCTGTAACTGCCAAAGCAGGTAATGGGGTATATTCTGCACATAGACATAAACTTTACAAATGTGTTCTACCTTTAATTAACATTAAATACCTGTGTCTTAGTGTGGTTGGGGTACTGTATCCCTTTGGTTTTTTTTTTTCAGTCATCAGCACTTGACTTTAAAATAATTTAGAGAATGGTTAACTGATAATATAGAAAGATAAAACATCATGAGGGTGGTAAACAAGAATTTAAAAGACCCAGCTTATACTCTCAGAATTCAATGTTTAAGTGTTTTAAAATTGCTGTAAGCTGTTCATTCATTCCAGAATTTGAATGATTGCTTTCAGAATTATGAAGCTTACAAAGTTGTATGTGGTACAAATAATTTAGGGCACAACAGGAGAAAATAAGAGATGGTGATGTTTCAAATGAGAATCAACACATTCATTTGTTCCATAATAGCTAATGATTGCCTATTGAAACATTTGATGATCATTTAGAAGTTGGTTTATTTTCATTCACGAGGTGAGTTTTAAGATGAAAGGTAAAAAAATTCAAAATAACAGTTAATTTAAATAACATTTTTATTTGAAAGTAATTAAAACAGGGACTTTTGCTAGTGCACATCTAAAATTTGCTAGATTTCTAATCTTACTGATTTTATGACCTTTCCTGTAAATTTAAAGAAGCTGATTGCACTTCTCCAGAAAAACAGAGGAAACCAGTCCACAAGCATACTGAATCTACATTTAACTACTTTGCAGGCTGATTAGTGTTATAATATCATTCCCTGAATTATTGTTATTCTGAAATGTAGTACATGAATCTGTATACTCTCACAATGATATGCGTTTTTTTCCAAAACACATTTTCAGGAATTGTTCATAATGTCAAGACTTCTTCCAAAATCCTCCTAATTTTTTTTTTTCCTGAGCAGATATAATGATTCTATAGGATAGGAAATGTGTTATTCTGCCTTACAACAATCCCGCCATAGAAAAATAAATCTTCCAAACCCAAATTCTTTTACTATGAAGGGCTTTAATCTAAATTCCTCGTTTTCTCTCTTTCCAATTATACTCCTTACCAACTTGCTTTAAACATGAATAATGCAATAATGTAAAAACATACCCCCTGGTCAGAAACTTACATCACTTCCAGCATAGACAGTTACAGGCAATTATAATACCAAGGTAATTACATACAGAATCATGAGAACTCTGACAACACACTGAATGGCATTCCCCTGTAGGTTACAGATTAAGCAAATCAAAGTGTTTATTAGAACAAAAAGTTTCTTCTGGTAGCTGTATCTACTTTCCTCTGTCTGCGTACACACCTCCTAAAAATCCAGAAATATTGAGGCATTTTACAAAAGTAGATTGTGTAAGCACCCTAATAAGTCCCAAGCACAAGAGCCTGGCGGAAATACTAAGACAGTCACAAATCCAGGACATTTACATAGTCTGGCATCACATTCTTCTTTCTCAGTCACAAAACTGAAAACATTTTCCAATTAGCCTGATCAGGGCACCTGCCAAGATAAAATATGACTTTGGAATCCCAAAATGTATTTTTGTCTAATAATCAAGAAGTTTCTCATTGTAGGCTCCACTGTCCTTTTGGTTAAGGTTGTCACCAAGGGACATTGGTTAATTTTCAGCAAAAGAAGGTGAATAGTGTTCTTGATGGAAAACATAAAAATCACCAAATATTGTAAAAATAGTAAAAATTCACTGTTCAATATACCATGTTTTTCTTATGAATTATATTTGAAAAAGTGTCTTATGAGAAAAAAAAAAAGTGCCTAAAACACATCAGTGTTCCATACAGAGATGTATTTACTGTGATGATGACAATGAATAAGCAAATAACTACAGTTTTTTGTCAATATTTAGTGCTTCCAAATCAAAATTACAACATAGAGCCCACCGATATTCTACATCTCCTGCCAAATTCAGCCAAATTAGAAATCAAGATAATTGACAGAGAGGACTGAAAAAAGGTAGAAAAAGAGCAGAAAAAAATGTCACTAACTAGCAGACGGCAATTGTCAGGTTTTCTATATTTAATCTTACATTTCATTTACAACATTTCATTAATATTTTGATATTTGCTATCACCTATTATGACCCATGCACTTGCAGATCACATTCATTTGCAGGCATGCATAATCCCTTTGAATTTCTGCAGTTTATAGTTTCATTGCATATAGCTTCAAATCTCAAAAATCACTCGGGTATTTAGTCAGTCACGCCACTGTATGTGGCAAATGACCAGTGATTACAGCTACACTCAGTGGGGATGTGACAGGCAGTGATAGTGGGAAAATTTGTGTAAGTTATGGCTTAGAATAACTTAGAGCTACTGATATTTTTAAAAAAACCAACAAAAAAGACCCCAAAACAAGCATAAATTGTACCCTGAACAAGTTGCACCAATGGATCTTATTTCCGCATCTACAGTCATAAAAAAGCACTTACAGTCTTTAGACAGGGAAACCAACTCGTACAGGTAGAAAAGCCCTTCCTGGTATATGGTGGGCTCATTGAAAAGGCAGGTAAGACAGCGGAAAATGGCAATGCAGAGGAGCTGGGATCTAACAATATTCAGCTGATTTGATTCTTTATAAAACACAGGTCATAGAAATGTGTTCCTAAGCTCAATTCAAATATTTAACTTTAATAGTGGCCAATGAAGTGCCTTAAACTTGAGAATATTTTGCTCATCACAATTAAGAAAAAAGCAGCTTTTATGAATATAATTGTCTATACAAGTGAATTCTTGTACAAAACTTTGGTTTTATAAACTAGCAAAATTTTGACATCCTTTTTTCATGATTGGTGAGACATTCTAAGTTACTTTTGTATTCAATCTATCAACTTTTGTTTAAACTTTATGAAGATATATTACATGCACATCTTAATACAAAATTAAGTTGGCGAAATACACTAACATATTTCAAAATTTCACACTTAATTAGGCTTTTTGAGAAATTATATCCCTTTTTAAGTCTCATGGGGTAAAAGCTCACATTTTTCAGTAACTGCCATATTAACAGACAGGAAGTCAGACCAACTGACTGAGAAAGACTTGATTTCTTATGGAAACAAGTACAAAAAATCACTGGATTTTGACTTCCAATTTCAAATTCTTTTCTCTGGATAGAAATCACTGAAAGCATTAAAGATACTAAAAGAAAATGGTATTCTTCGACATAGTTTTCAACAAATGGCTGTATCAACTGCCTGTAGATCTGATGTCAAACGTGTGATTCCTCTTCAATCCATGATGATAATTAGTTTATTACTTTACTGGTTCCTTTTTCGTCCTTAGTAGCAAAAAACCTTGTCTGAATGGCCTTCACATGCAGACAAGTTAACACTTCCTAAGTTATCTTTTAAAGATTCCCATGTACAGCCCCTACTAATTAGCATAGATTTGTCTATTTCTATTCATGTAAATAAAATTATCTAGCTTTTTACATCAGTCCCTAAAGCATTGCCTTTACTTCAGCTTCCCGCTGATCAAAGAATACATGATGAGTGGGATATGCAGAGACCTTGAAAATAGAATATTTACTGAGCACTTGTTTGTCTACAAAAAAAAAATAAATTTAAATGTTCAGCATTAAAGGTAAGGCCACAGGAGATTTGCCTACACAGCACTGAATAAATATAAGGCATGTTTGTGTTTGTTCCCTTGCGCCCTAAACTCTTTCCTCCCACCCCCTAAAGTAGTTCCCTACAGCAAATTGGCTCCATTCACATTTCTCCCTCTTTTGACTTACATGGCAACACTCCAATATTTACTTGGTCATTCTCCAGTGAAGTACAACATCTTTTGGTACTAAAGACTCTGAAGACTATTAATTGATTTCAAACAACACTACCACACATACACTGAGTTTGCAAGGATCTTCCAAGACAGTTTGAAACTTAGTGGGGAAGCCTTGGTTTGTTCTATGCAGCACTGAAGAATGAAGTTCATTATGTCACAATCTATTTGAATTTCAATTAAACTTGAATCTATGGATATCCTTGGCTCAGGACTAGTACATAGCGGAACAACTGCTATCTTTTCCCATCAGGAGGGAAGCAATCATTGCAGTAACTCATTTGTGCTGGTGACTTCGTAAAATTTCAATATGAATATGAATCTAATTAGGGGCCCAACACTGATATTCTCCTGTGTTAACATATATACACATTGCTCTGACATTGTCATATTAAAAAAAAAAAAAGTTAAAATGAGCGATGCAAGAACTTCAGAAGCCTTGGGGTTTGGAAAAGCTTCAAAAACCAGCAAAGACATACACAGTTAAAGAAAGAAACAAAGAGAATCCCACAATATCCTATGATCTTCCCTTCCATCCCAGATGCTTACCACTAGAGAGCTTCTTATCTCCACCATCCTCCACATGGGACGATCCAAAGCTGTTTCTTTGTAGAAAGAAAGTAAGTTCCAACACGGAAACATTTTGTGCTTCTGTTGTCTGTCTAACCTCTTCTCTTTCTCTCAGTTACTGCTCCTTGCTGTGTAGCAGTTTTGTGTTGACGTACTGGCAAATTTGGTAATAACAGACTTCTTTAAAAACCTTTATCGTTCTCACTGTAACTTACAGTGGGATGTTGTACAGTATCTTCTAGCTCCATTAATTTTATCTTAAATGATTGTTTCAGTGTTTATCAGTCTCTGTCAATTCAACCTTCCATTTTGCTGAGCAGAAAAAAGATGGCTACCAAATGTCAATTCTCTCTACTCAGGTTTGAGAGAGATGAAGTAAAAACAGAGCAGAAATTTAAGTTGAATTTTAATTTTAAGGCTTTTTTTAAATTTGACAGCAAGAGCGGGGGATTTGGTTTTTTTGTGTATTTGTGTGTGCAAAAGTAAAAGCAGATTCTTAGATACTGTGGTGCAAACAGACCTCCTGTACCCAGGAGTTCTCTTATATAAATCATATTTATNTGGCTGCACATCAGCTTAGAAACTAAAACAAGTGAGCAGTGCAGTGTGGCACGTTCTGTCAAACATCTTTGTTTGGGTGTAGAAACACATAAAAATATCCAGGCAATCTCTTCCACAGGAAAGAGTCTGAGATTATGTATATAGCTGTAACCAAAGTTAGTCACTTTTCAAAATTGTAATTGTATATAAGAGGGCTGTTGCACTGAGTATATCATTAACAACAGACTAAAATAGTAGCAGAGTAGCTACCATGAAAAATTCATGTTGCAAAATTAACCTATCCATTTTAACAATATGTAATCATGCATAAGAGAAGGTTTCTTTTAGGAATGTAGAATGACTCAATGTTAAATTATATGATGGCTGAAAGCATTTAGGACTGTTCAGAATCTAAAACATTAAAACAGGGTCTGAAAAAAACAGCTCTGGAACTCTATATATACAGAGTTATATATATGTTTTTCTTACTGAGAATGCTTATATGGGAAGCTTTTATTCTACTCTTAGTAGCAGGAAAAAAGAAAAGATATTCTCAGCTTTTGAATTTCAACTTGAAAAGTCCAGTATGAGAAAATCATGGGAAAACATCCCAAAGGACATGGTTAGTGTACTTGCTTTGCTTTAAGCAGCCTGCCCAGTGTTTTCCTTGCTTTGATGGTTAACTAAACACTAGAGATTTACTGTTGGCTATTTTAAGAGTCCTTCAGCTTTTGAGAGCCACAGAACCAATTGATTTCGCAAGAGTCATAGGATATCAGTACCAAAAAGAGAGACGGACATCAAGCAAATGTCACCGTTGTACAAAAATGATAAGAAAAATTGTCTATACTTTTTCTTCTTAAATGAAGGAAGGGAGGGGAAGG
>VZRL01006572.1:830190-849654 GCA_013397895.1 Origma solitaria
AAGGAAGGAAAAGGAAGGAAAAGGAAGGAAAAGGAAGGAAAAGGAAGGAAAAGGAAGGAAAAGGAAGGAAAAGGAAGGAAAAGGAAGGAAGGAAGCCAAATAGAGAAAGAAAACAAGAAAAGCAAGGAGAAAAAGAAAAAACTAAAAACTGCAATAGAGAGGAGTCTGTATGGTACCCACACCTAAATATAACAAGAATGAGAATTGCGGAATTTAGTTGCCCTGAGAGGGTGATAATTTCTATCACACTGTACAAATTAATAACTTTTTCCAAGAATATAAGAAATGAAGTCTGGTACAAATACAGAATGTACAACAAATTATTAATGAACAGATCATTTAGCCACTGCTATGACTTTTAGAAAATATTTTTAATTACTGTTTGCATGTGATAAAAATGGAATGATCTACCAAGAAAAGCAATGAACTTATCAGGGAAGTGAGTCTCCGCTAAAGAATGTGTTGACTTCATAGAACAAGGAACTTGCAGATTTCTCAGCACCAACTATTTCAGTTCTCAATGCAGCCATGATTTCCAGAAAAATACAAATTCTTTTTTTTCAGAGATGTAGCCAGAGTATATTGGAAGATTCTCCATTTACTTCAATAGTTACTGGATGAAAACTAGTAAGCAGCTACTGACAAGACCCCAAACAAATTCTGTTATATACTTGCAGTCTTGGCCTGAGCTTGCCCTGGTACTACTGACAACAACCAGAATGAATCTGCTAGCAAACATAATAATTTTGTTTTAAAAAGAAAAAGATCACAATAATAAAAATGCTAGAAATATAAAAAAACTGTACGTCACTGCTCATGAATTTTAAAAAGACAGCTGTTGTTCTTAAAAAGAAATTTAACCCACCACTATCAAAAAGAAAACTTTGGAAGTAATTCCACACATTTTTTAAAAACAAAAGTACTATATGTTACAGTTGAAAAGTTCCTCTGTTCCTTTTTAAGTGGATAATTTTCTAACTATTAGATGAAAAAAAATTGTCATGAATAATTTTTTTTTTTTTTGCCTGCTCAAAAATTCTGGAAAACTTAACCACTGAGTACTTTCTCTTTAAGAAATCTTAATTTGTCTTGCTTACAAGTTCATTGCAAAACAGAGGCTTTCAGAATTAAATTAATTTAGAATGGAAGACAAAATGTCTTGTGACACCTTGTTTCTATGGTTCATCCCTTCCAATTGAATATCATCTGTGTTCTGATTTATCTACATATATGGAATTAATCTTTCTAAGAAGTGAATGAAACTTTAGAGTAATGTAGTATTTTCAAGCTATTTCTCATCTCCGTAAGTATAAATTTTTTAAATAATGAGAAAAAGCATAGGCCTAAGTATTTTATTGAGTCTGGGAAATCTATTTTATATACAAAAGCTTGCAAAATGAAACAGAACTTTTTCCACAAATATTCTGAAATAGTCATGCTAATATTTTTCTATTTTTATACATGTTTCTTCTAGAAAAAAAGAATGTTACTGGAGTATTCTTGGAAACAGGATATAAAAAGAATGTGATCACAGCTAGGGTACTTTTAAAAAAAAAAAGTATGACTATTCTTGGGGTTCTTTACTGTATTTATCCTGCTCTATAAATCACCAAGCAGTATGAATTTAGCAAAAAGACTTTTTTTCTCTTAGGTAAATAGCCACATTTTTACCCCTGGATTACAGAAGGACTTTAGTTCCATACAGAGCAATAAAACTGTTACTGGCA
The DNA here is from genome assembly GCA_013397895.1 of Origma solitaria. NCBI lineage: Eukaryota > Metazoa > Chordata > Aves > Passeriformes > Acanthizidae > Origma > Origma solitaria. The sequence continues at coordinate 831,918 of VZRL01006572.1, forward strand.
TCTCCTCTTTAATTTTTAAAACAAAGCATCATCTCCTTTTCTTCCTGAAGACAAAAGAAAAAGAGACAGTAAGTATCTCACATTAAAAATGAATACCAAGTTTGACAACTGTTATGTGCTCAAATTAACAAAGATAATTTCTGAGATACTGTGCTATTCATTTTTGCAGGGGTATTTTATTTGTGTGGTCTTTCTTGGCTCTGGGAAATATGAAACAAAGCTATAAAAAAAAAGAAGAGGAGAAATCTTCTGAGGGTATTTAACCACAAACATATTATGCTTTCCTACAAAAAAAGAATAATGAAGCAGTGCATCTTGAATGGATCTACCTTTTGAAACTGAATATGAGTAACGAAACATATTCTGATCTTTCATGTTTATATCTATATAGACACAAATAATAAATTCTCCAGTATGGTTCATAGAGATGAATTCTCAGAAAAGAGACTTACCAACCAGCCTGAGGAAAAAGAGAAATCAGATTTCCCTTATAACAAAACTTTATAATGAGAAAAACAATCTGCACACTGAAAACAACCTTGCAATACCTTTGACCCAAATTCAAATCCTAAAGGGATTCGAAAAGTCAAAAATAAAGTTATTTTCTCAGTCTATTCATTTTTGGATGTGATTAGACAAGGGAAGTCGGGCACGCTATGGAAAACCTCCTTTCTTCACTATCAGACTCTGAAGAACAAAAATAGCTGACAGGATTCAGTGAGTGTGTGTGTGTTCATAGTCATTAGACTTACCTTGACTTTGTGACATTTAGATGGCAAGAAAGTTGTTTGCAAGGGCACCTGATAAGTAGATCCCCTATATCACAGTATTTTTTGCTACTTCCTCTGTGTGCACTAAAAGGTGTTCAGTTTGGAGAAATTTTTTTGAGATCTCTGTATGCATATGAAAATCTAATCAGGGTACAAATAGTGTGTGGCTGTGAGTGTGGTTACATCTGCACAAATGTTAGTTCACATATCTCTGACAACCAAAGTAGAAAGCTTTCCCTGTTTCAGACAGCTCCTTTGTTAAGGGTCTTTCTTCATCTTTTGAGCTTTCCTGTATTTGACACTCACCACTGCCAAGTCCTTAGCTAGAATTTCTGTTCAGAATAAACTCCTCATGTCTTACATCTGGCACTAGACCCCAGTAAAAGCTGTGATTGCTTCCCTAACACTAATGTCTTTAATTATTCCAAAACTCAAGTCAGGAGAGGATAACTTGTGGAAAGCTCTGTATGGTCAAATACCTTACTTGAGCATAAGCCATTAAAGGCTATATCCTAGACAATGCCAATTTATTTAGAATTAGGAGAGACTTAATTAAAATTAAGAACTTCAGTTTGTGAATGCTAGATGCCATCCTTATTTCTAGGGCCCTGCCAATAAAAGTTTGTCTAAGTGGAGGAAGCTCCTGCCAGAGCTGGGCACGTGCTGCACTCCCAGAGTACAATAGAAGAATGGTCACATTTACGTGCTTGAGGTTTTTTCTAGGCCAGCTGCAATGCTTTCCTGGAAACTGGTGAACCAGAGAGTTTGTTTTCCCTTTTTTCTGTTTTTCCAGTTTCTCATCTACTCAGAGCTATTGTAAAATCTCTAGAAATTTCAAAATACTAATGAAACACGATTCAGTCAAAGTTTTCATGGCTTTTTTCCCTTCATATTCTGTTCAATTTAATTGTTTCCAACTTTAAGAATATTAACAGTGATTTTTTCAGATATTTCATTTTACATTAAGAATGATTCACAGTATGGATAGACTTTACTATTAGAATTACTCACAGCTTCTTAATAACTGGGGTTGCTGCTTGCCTTGAAACTCCATTCATCCTCTGCTTGGCTCGGTCTGGAATGCAATTAAGTGTATTTCAGGCATCATGACATTGCTTTCAGATTGAATTGTTACATCAATCATCATACAGTGGGACCTGTTACTGCTGCAAATTCAGGATGTAGAACTATTAATGACATAAATGGGAGCAGAGTGGAACTGAGCTTCATTAATTAGAAAGGAGAAGAGCAGAAATATTTAATGAATTTGTATCCAAATCAAGAGACCTCAACATGAGATAAAAAATGTCAATCACGTCCCTATTTCTGAAAATACAACATTATTTATTCGTTATTATAATATTTTAAATAAAAGAAAAAGGTGTTTGACTTGCAAAACAAAAGAGAATATTTTATTTTAGATGGAAAAAAAGAATTTGTGTGACCTTCATCTTCAGCAAGAAAATAAAAAATTACTCTTTTATTGACACAAAAGAACCGTCTGGTATTATTGGGTTTTTTTCATTTTAGGCAGGGAATCACAGAGAAATTAATCAGTTTTTCACATAGCTCCACATGGAAGACTCCCCACTGCTGTTTGTAAGTCTTTCAAAAGCTCAGTTCTTACCCACTTTTGTAAAACATTTTGGGCTCCTCAGCTCAAAGGCATCGCATAATTGCAAAGCATTACTGCGTTTATGCTGTTACCCTCAGGATATAAAACATAAGAAATTTTTGTGGCCTATGATTTCATTCTATATACTGGTCTGCATTAACTATTTCTAATGCTGTTTGCAGCTGTAGGAACCGGAGCACAGTTGCATTTTTTAAAGAAGAAAACTGCTAAAAATTTTATTTTGAAGAACCTTTCTCAGTTTGAGACAGCCATTTTCCTTTTCAGTCTTCTAGGGATTTGTATATTGGAGCTTCTGAACAATTGGCTCAAGTTATGCTCCATAAATATTCAACAAATTTGCCCCTCCAATACAACCATGTTGATGATCTGCTTTCATGAGTTGTTAATCACATTCCACCCCTGCTGTGAGGGCTTGAATCAGCCATTCAGTTCAGATACAGTTAGTTTACAGACCTGGGGGTGGAGGCTGGTGAGCAGAAGGGTCAACAAGGGGAGTTTATCCAGCAGTGGAATAGCCAACACGGATCGCGTTATTCTGCAAAGCAAGAAGAGGAAAGCTGTGTGAGCTTTGCAAGCAGTCTTTCAGTGAAGACAGGCACTAATGATCCAAACTACAAAGATTACCTTTGCTTTGTCCCTTCAGTAGAGTGTGTGCATAGAAAGCAAAAGGCCTGGTTTTATTAATTAAATTTTAAGGCTTTTTTTCCATATTTTAGGTGAAGAAGCAAGACTCACTGGGATCTGATATTGTTTTCACATAGCCCTTCAGTTTTAGTTAGTGGTTAAAGAAATAAAAAATGAGAGCAAATATCATGGTCAGGAAAGGGCTGACAAAGCATTCTAGATGTATGAAGTAGTCAGTCTGCACACTGCAGAGTAACTTCTACTCGAGTGAGTTTACATGTATATTGTCAATCAGCAGCAGGTTTAAGTTCAAGCAAATCTTGAGCAGGGGGACCACAAAGTCCTTCACTCCAACCTGCTGAGGTTTCTCATCCTCTTTCTTGAAAAACTTTTCTCACATTTCTGAAAATAAGTGTTGCTCTCCCTTTTCAGTGATTCACAGGTTCCTGTAATCTACACTAAAGGATTCCTTTGCTGTAGAATTATCTGATAGATTTCCTACCATTCTCTGTTTCAGTCTTCATAGAGAGCATTACTGAATCACTTTTAATTTCTTCTTTGCCTAGCAGGAGCAAAGAAATAAAAGCAATTATTTCCATCATTCTTTCCTTTTGGGGTGTTTTCCCCCTCATCAGGTGTATTGAAAAAATATGTTTCTTTGCTCTATGTGAAACAACAATCCTACTACTCTTCCAAGCACACTGCTGCTGCCAGGCTACAGTACTAGTTTCCAAACACTATGATGCTATCTAGTGTTTGGATAAAGGATCTGTGAAATATAGTCAGACATTTGTCAAGCAGCATCTCAAAGAATTTTGTGTCACCCATTTTATTCAGACACAAGGTGGGACCTCTGTAACTCTAGATCAGGGTGCAAATACTTGGTGCTTTTTAATGTGTGTTATGACTTGTAATGGAATTACCAGTCTTTACATCTTCTTTTGTTGCTTTGCCTAACTAACAAAATTGTTCTTCCTGATTGACAACGCTGTTGTATGTATACTGAGACTGCGAGGAATGAATTCCAGAAGCACCCCGAGAGAGAGAGAGACACCTGGTGTAAAACGACATAGCAAGGTAGCAAGTAGAACTGAATAGTGTCTCTGACCATGAGCTTGCTTTCCCCCTAACCTTTCACCAAGGTTCAGCTCAAAACCAAAACCCAGCTGTGATTCAGTGAGACCCATAAAGCTCCATATGAAAGCTTATCTGGGACTTAGCAGCTACTACAGGCTGTACAACAATATTTAAGTGTCTGCTTAAATAGGACTAGAAGAAATAAGTGTCAGCCATTCAGCCAGTGAAACAAGCACCTGCATTGGTTTAGATAAATGCACTCAAACCAGTTGATTAATTTTGAACAGTAATATTAGATGTTTATTTGTAACTGAATTTTCTGAATAGTTACTGAAGTAACTATTTACCTAAAATGAGGTGGGTGTGGGTGTGTGTTTTAAAAGTATTTGCTGAATATTTTTCAGCACAACTGCAAAAGCTTTGTTTCTATTCTGTGATAGAAGAAAACACTACTAAATAGAAACCTTTAAATACTACAAACATAATTAAACATTAATTTTCCATAAGTATTTTGCAATCTTTGATTAAAAAAAATATCCCAAAGCAGAACTTTAATAGTTATTGGATCCAGCAAAGAATTTGAGAAAAGTGTTACAAAAGAAATATAAATAAAATAAAAACAAAGCATGAACGTGAACAGTTTGCAGTTTTCCAATATTCACCAATACAGTGTTTTACAAACTGTACATTCCAAGACTATATTTGTTCAAATTCTTAATCAATTTGAAGTATTTTTCTCTGACAATGATTTAAGCAAATTAATTTATTTCTTTATGCTGAACCCAATTTAAGAAATCGTAGTTCCTACGCAGTTAATTCACTGACAGAAAAAATTCCCCCTTCCAATAATTTGATCCCTTTCTGAGTTATCAGCAATTCATGTTGCCTACAGAAACCCCATCAAATACATCCAGTACTAACAGATACAGCAGGCTATAATTTCTGCATTCAGACAAAAATTCACTATTTTATTTAGGATTTAAGAATTTGTTTGTTTTAGCTAGCTGAATTTACTTGTTTGTGGGGCTTCTTTGCTTCCCTCTCCTGTCTGAAGCACTACACTAGGCACCAAAATGGAATGCCCCTTGGAATGCTCCTTAGCCTGAGAGCATGGGCTGCATTTTCACAGCTGTGGGCTCCTACAGAAGTAGTACATTCAGTGAAATCCTCCTATGTTCACTGCCCTTTACTGCATTCCCTAAATCTCCTCCTCTGTGCCTTCAAAGGCGAGTCACACACTCCCAGCAAGATTCAGACTTGTATTGAACACAGCAAAGCTAAACACATGACCCCAAAAATACAGAAAAAAAAGATATGGATCAAAGATATGGATCAAAGGTTATGACCCCAAAAGGCCCAGCAACCCATAGGACCAAGGTCACTCACATCTGGAGAGAGTAACTCAAGAGCAGCTTCCAATACTTGCTTTCTTCCTAGGGGTTAATCCATGTGTTGAGTCTCCTGGTTGATTCCACAGCAGTCATACCTACAAATAATTCTTTTAAATCATTTAATTGAGGAACTTTGTAACACAAGAGTCAGCAGGTCTGGTGCATTAGTTTTAAAATACCCAGCCTGGGCAAATAGCAATGAAAAACAGACGTGTAGAAAGAGGAAAAGGTGCCCATTTCAGGTTTTGTGCAGTTTGTCAGATAATGTGAATTACACATTTTTTGAGTGTGAATGGGTCTATCTGCTTCTGCAAGGGCTCACTGTTCATGAAATCAGTGGTCTGTAAAGAAATTCAGCTGTGAGCACACCTGAATCAGATTTGGTCCTCAGTGCTCTTCTGTCTTGCATCAAATAGGAGTAAGCACTAGCCTAAAACAGACTTCTTTCTAAGATTTCAGCTTGGTGTAGTGGTTTCTTCCACTAAAACAAACAAAGCAGAAAATTAGGTGCCCCAGCACCTCACAGGATGCAAGTATTAATTGTCTTTTTCTGATTGCATGAGACAGGTACTTACACCTGTTGCTCAGCCTGCCAATTATTCTGTTTTTATTTGGAAAGCTTCTGTTAGGGTTATACCTTGGCCTAATATGCTGGTGGGAATATTTGTAAAACCTTGCTGAAAAGAAGTGACTACGGTACAGTATAAAAGCTCTGCTGTTAAAATGATGGTACTATACTTCCTGGCAAGATAGTGATTGTATTATAAAATCTGCATAATGATTTTCAGCCTGCATCAAGAATGCAGAATGTGGCAACATTATAAGAAGTGAGAGAAAGTGGAATATTCATTATACCTCACAACATTCTTTCCAAGTCCTAACTTAGCTACTGGAAGTGTTTGCAAATTGCACTGCCTTTTAACGCTGCTATTTAAATCAATAACTTTAACATTGCCAACTTCCACAGAAAATGAATAGCGTGCAACTAAAACAAGTAAGATCATTTTTATAACTTAAAAAGAGGTATAAGCTTGGGTTCAGGCTTAGCGCTTGAAATGCTAAAAAGAATACCAACAATATTCAAAAACTAAGCACAAAAAAGACATAATTGCTGGGGAAAAAAAAAGCTTTTACTTGTTATCTTTGCTATATACTATATACAGATGGCAATGTTTTGAAGAAAACTCCTGTCTTTTTTTATATCCACTACATTTGTGTTTGTAGAGGGATTTTTGTATATAAGAGAATGTATGTAAGAGAAGCCCTTTTGAACTCAATTCTACTTCATAATATCTCTCAAGAGATTTTAATTGAGAGATGATTGTGCTTTGTATACATACAGATGAAATCTTCTAATAGCTATTTGAATTAAATAAAACTGACATTTAATTTCTAAAATCCCCTATTTATTTACTGGTGGGATAGTTTTTGTTTCTTGCACTAAAAAAGTCTGGTTTTTTATCTGTTTACAGTCACTAAAGCTGTCAGTGTGGTGAAAACTGCACTGTGTTGGAGCTTCAGTGAGCATCTTTTTCTCTGTTTGCATTTCTATCAGTTACAATATGAAGCTGTGAGTCTTCAGTTCTGAAAAATATACAATATTTCATTCAACACTCATTCATTTGGGCTAAACAACCTTTTTTAGTTTTGTATAATTAGATTATTTCAACTCAGTAATATTGTATGTCTAAAGAGTGACTTATTTTTCTAAACTGTGGTTTCTTCACATATTTATGAAATATTTCTGAGATTCCTGCATTTGCATTAAAAAAAAGAGCTATCACACTCTTTGCGGTTTATCTTGTCTCCACCTCTAACAATTCTTGACCCTTTTCACAGCATGTAGAATTCCTTCATATGTGTGGAATATAGTTCATATTGGAAGTAGAAGTAATTACTAAGAAATATTTCCATTTGTTAGCTACCATTGTGGAAGTTCTTGACATCATAGAAAGGGGTTATAGATATTAGCAATGAAAGGAGAGGTTTTTTTCTTCTTGCTTGTTTTCATGCAACCACTTTCAGTGGCTCTTAATATATTCATGATTCCCACACAAAATGCAAACTGTAAGGGGGCGATTTTCTGATTGCTTAATCACATGAACTAGACAAACACTTAGCTTGTATCAATTCTTCAAGCAAGACATCATTATAATGAAAATAGCAGCCCTCGTTTTTTTAGGATTTTAAGTCATCTTGTAGATTACCATTTGAAAACTACCATTCTCAAAGGCCAATTAAAATTGCACTATAACTGCATTTCACAGCTAAGATAATACCACAGCTAATGTAAAACTGCTTCTTAAGACCTCAAAAGGTCCGTTTAAAGCAAAGATTCAGTGCCTAAACACGTTTCCTCAGAAAAAACTTCTGCCTTCTGGCAAAGAAATGTATATCTGTAGCAGTAATAAAAGAATTGCATACATTACATGCCAGGTAGCAAGTTACTTTATGAATACTTTCTTCTTTTAATTTCATTTAAAGTTACCTATAACTTAATTTTGTGGACAGATCCTAAATTTCTTTTCCTAAAACTAAAATCATACAGCAGGTTTGCCAAAATGAGGGATTTCTTTTTTGTAAAAAAAACTATTGAACGCCTTGGAATTCAAGAGTTGGGATATCTGCTTCTCCTTTAGGTTACTATGTATAAAACTTTAGAAAAAGAAATTTTCACTTGTATTCCTTCTGAAGGCTCTGTCATTAAAGAGTTCAAGATTCTTGAGGAGTAGAATTAGCTAAGCTTAAGAACAGACAAGATGGAAGAAAATTTTTCTCTCTGTGATATAATTTCACAGAGTAGTTTGATTTTTATGACACTAGAGTTTTTTCTCATACTACATTTTTTCTGCATGTAGATTTTTCCCTGAAGTTTTATAGTTAGCGTAGCTGAATCATACTTAGCACAGCTGAATCAGTCTCTGACAAGGGGGAAGTAATCACGATCCTAGAAACGTGTATGAACCTCCATAGCACATAACGTGCTACAGACTCATAAAAGACATGTTACCAGTCAGTTTTTTGAAGCTTGACTCACAAATACCCTAATAGTCTATCAAAACTAATGATAGTTTAAAACAGATTGTCTTCTAATCCTAGTGTACTGCAAAGTAGGGCTCTAGCCTCAAAGTCTTTCTCTCCTCCTATTTCATCTGTTCCACTTCCACTCTTAATCCTCTTGTTTCTTTTATTTTTTATTTGCAAAACATATTTTCTGTGTGTTCAAATTATTCCTTTTTTGTGTCTAGTTCAGTTTTCACCTTCCCTCTATTTCCCCTTCCTCTTCCCATATCCCTTTTAGCAGTTACCTTAGCTGGCTATCAGACAGCACTTCTCCCATCAGCATCACCTTCCTACACTAAGATTGGGACACTTTTAAAGCAAGCAGTGTTCTGTTTGACACATGCCTTATAAATCTTACTTTTTCTTACAAAGATTTCCTAGAGTTTTGACTAGACGTTTGCATATAATATATAAATACTAAATAATGAAATAATCCATCATTTAATTACAACCTGTCTCAAAATCCAGACAAGTTTTCTTTGTCACCTGAAGTTAGCAGGTCAATTTTTTGTTTAGACAAACATTTAGACTACAAGTTCCCACCCTCCCTGTCTCCACGCTAGTTCCTCTCAAAAGCAGGCATTCAAAGCAGTGACCTCATGGGTAGGAAATACAGGATATTCTTCTGCGGAAGAACAGCTGTTCAGTAAGGAAGACTTCAACCTCTTAGCTGTCGAGGGCTGCCCTGACTCCTATCAGATCCTACTGTCAGTCTCAAAATGTTGGTTTATTTCACAACACAGAGATCTACTTTCACACTGGGCCTTCCCAGCTAAATGAACTACCAAAGAGTCAAAAATAGAAACCATATTCACAAAACAAGTGCAAGGTTGCAATTTGGTTTAATCTTATTCCCTGCCTGTTTTATGTTGCAGGTATATCACCCTATGTGGCAAATTGTCCTCTGTTCAGGGAAAACCAGTGGTCCCAGGTCCCTCATGAGTGAACTACTCACAGGAATTTTCTTCATTTTATAAAAGACAAATGTGCATCATTCATCAAAAATGTTTGCTTTGGCTGAATAAGATTGCAAATGATACTTAGACTTACAGAGTACCTGATGAGTCATTTGTAGAGCACATAAACCAACAGGGCACTAATCAGTAGGTTAGGAAACTGAGATTCATATCACTGCTCAAACTCAGTCACCTCAAAAGTCTTGAACAGGTTGCAGTCTTTAATTTTATACCTGAAATGTACACAGAAAAAGTGATGTCTGTACTTTACGTGAGAATTCAATGGACGAAGACATTAAGCTATTACAATGTGCACACTCACTGCAGTGCTTTGGAAACATCATCTCTCTCCATGGCATTTAAGAAAGTTTGTATGCAAGATACATATTTGGTGAAAATGACATTCAACTGGATTTTCATTTTTCTGAAGCATCCTTAGTAACAGGTAGATATTACTGTCAGTGGCATTTGACTACTCTTTAGTTGCTTTTCTTCATAAAACAGCATTTTGAAAAGGCTTGGTTTCCATGCAGTATTTCATGTATATACAATTGACTAAAATATGTATTTTGACATAATTTGCCGTGACTGCCTAAAAATATATTCATTCCTGAAAAATCATTCATTTTACTATATTCCTGACAGTTCTTTATTGGCTTATTATTTTAAAATATTACAGTCTTATGTCTTTCTTATATTTTTCATACTTTGCATTTTTATGCAACTTTGATACTTCTCTAAGCTCAAAATTATTAATTATATTTATTATGGGACACACCATTAGATACTGTAATAAATGTAATATATATTTCCAGGGACCAGCTGAAAAGTAGTGCTCACCAAAGTGTAAAAACATCATCACAGACAGTCCCTGTTCTCAATAGTTTTCATCTGACTGGTAAGATAAACATGAAGTACGACATACAAATAGACCAGCCATCACACTATTAATTTCAGCCTGGTTCATAAAGAATGCAGACATATATATGCAGCCATTTGTAAAAACTGAGGTTTACTTAAGAGAAAATAACCTAAGTAAAAAGAAATGTGAGTGCAGGGAAGTGAGCAGAGAAGGCAAAGGGAGAAGTGACAGGTGTAAGGAGGGAAAGGGGTAGGACAAATTACTCCGTGACCACACAAAATAACGAAAAGACCAGTCAGTAAAGATTCCCAGAGATCAGATGCACTTCCGCACAGGCATGGTACTATTTCATTTGATGTAGGAAATCCTCATTCAGCCAAAGAGAATCCTTTATGTATATATCCTTTCCTTCTTGGTCTGATAGATTACACAAACTCCATACAAGATGGTGACAGAATACTCAAACAGCCGCAGCCTGAGGGCAGGGCTGTTAAAACTCTTCTCTAGTACAGACAACTTATTGCCAAGCAATGCCAAGGGGATTTAGCACAGTTTTGGGACCTGGTTGGACACTTTGACCCCTGTCCTAAAGATTCCTCCAGTTTGGGTAGCACAAAAAGATGTTGCCCCCGGTAGCAATCTGGAGAAGTATGGGAGAATCTGAGATATTTGTTCCCTCTGCCCCATTCCCCATCTCAGTGGACTAGGTTTCCTGGCACTGAGTCACTACCTGGCCTTTGTCAATCCCTGATAAGCCTGTGACTTAAAGACAGATGCTTTTCCCTTCCTCAAATCCTGCATCAGCTTTTGGCTGTGCCCAAGCAGCTGCTTTCGGACTTTAATACTACTTAAAAGACAGCTGTTTTCTAAGGCTTATCTAGTTCAGTAGCAGTTTTGTTGGGTTTATATTGATATCAAATAAAGCTCCTTGGGACATGTTGCATGAATGGTGTTGTGAAATAGTACTTTGTATTTGCAATTGCTGTTTACCTCTGTGCAGAGATCAATATCTGCTGTATTTTGCCCTCTTAATTCACAAAATATGAGTTTAGAATGCAATCTTTTATTACTTATTCCTCATAACAAATCAATGTTCCTATGTTGTATCAGTCTCCCTTATTCAGGCTTTGTAGGCTTTTTTTCCTTCCAGTCAAATAGCTAAAACTCTGAAGTTGCTTTATTAGGAGGATGTAACATGGATTGGAACAGCAATCCAGGATTTTCTTTGGATGCTTTAACTATCTTTTTCTGTAATAAGCAAATAAAATACAATATATCCAATGGCAAGCTGGATTTAAATTCCACAGCAATGACCCTAACAGATCTGATAGAAAATTTGCAATTATCTCCAAATTTCAGGGGAAAACTAAAGGTGTCATCAAAGCACTAGAAAGTTATTAAGGCCTTCTTAATAACCTAGTGATGTATTAATAAATTGTTCATGCTTCAGATCATAAAATTTTTACAATTTGAAGAAATATCAAATCATTTATGATTTATGTAATTTTTACCTTTTTTAAAGATTATTGTAACTTTGTTTCTTGGATATAATATTTTTTCATGGTATTTCTTGGTTAAGTGAGTACTAAAAATCAGTGTGGAAAAAATAAAAGTTTTAGGAAGGATAAAATAAGAGCAAAGGCCACTTAAGGCTGGCTTTGGAAAATGTGTGATAACTTACTGAAATCCTTGCCACTATGCCTTTCTCTTGGCCAGTGCCTCCCACTCCATGGCTCTTGACTCAGAAAAATATGATAAGAAAGCAAATTTATTGGACACAGACCCCTCTGAAGATGTTTGATAGCACCACTCAGATGAAGTGTTTCTAGTGATCAGTAGGCAACTCCTGAATCCACATTTCCCAGGCTGTAGATGGCTCTGGGGTGATTTTCAGGTAACCATTTTCCCTCACAGCTGCAGCAATTCATACCTGTTATTAATAAAATAGAGACATTACAAGCAGAGTTTATCACTAATTTTCTCTCTGTTTCTCCTAACTTAGCCTATTATTATCCCAAATGCTGGGATAGGATTTAACTTCTCCAGCACCTTTCAGAGAAAATTTGTAATTCATAAAATACAGAGGCCACAAATACTAGTGTGGGTGTGTATCCTGAAATTAAACCATCAAGGGTTTTTGTTGATAAATAATTCCACTGATAACAGTAAGTCCATGTTACTTTGCTTAGTCTTTCTGGGGCACTTTAGGCGATATTCCTCTCATCCACCTTCAGGCATTTTAAAATATTTGACTAGATTCCTTCTTTGTGGAAATAAGTAGATAAACGGCACTTTGGAGGCACTAGTCCCTCTCTAATGCCTAATAGCATGATAATGACTGACTACATGCTGATTCAACCACATGCAATTATTCGAGATAAACTCCTATATCCAAAGTATAGACTACGTATAATTGTAACTCACTTGATGGATAGATTAGTTGAGATTGATCTCAGCACTAGAATCTACTAGTGGATTCTACTAAAAGGAATAGATTATAGAATATATATATAAATCTTACCCGTTTGATAAAAAGAGTCCCTGTCGGTGCTTTGCCAAAAAAAAAAAAAAAAAAAAAAAAAGGCCCTGCAGTAAAACAGCAAAAGGGCCCTTTGATTAAGTCAGTTTTGTCCAAGGAAATTTCTTGCCATAAAATTTATTTAAGAAAAACAATGTGATGCCTTTCCCAGAATGATTGCTTCCTCTAGTTGACACAGGGAGCCTTTTAGTAGAGAGGAAAATATTTCAAGGAAGATCAAGAGAACTGCAAAAATATATTCCCCTTGTGCATGTGTATGTTTGTTTGGCACATTTTTGGTCAGGTTGGTTTTTTTCAAACAAGCATGGCTTATTGAAAATGACTGCTATTTTCTGAGCTTTGTGATAAGTAAAATAACTGTATATAATTACATGGCAGAAGCAAAGGAGGATTTCAATTGATTTAATTTATTTATATCTCTCTTAATCCTATTTCATCCATTGAGTTTTATCACCTTTCAGTCTCTGCTGCTGTCTGTTATCACTCCAGTCCTGAACCTCCCACAGTCTGGCTATAACCACTGTAGTCTTTTTATTTCTGGCACTTAACTGATCCTATCCTTAGAAACTTTTATCTCCACTGAATGTAATCTGACCATTTAACTTTTATATATCTGTTCCTTTACTCCATTGTCTGCTTTTACCAGGATATTGAATATCTTGTGTTTGCCTCTTTATTTTGCCTATATGATTCTTGCTTTCTGTGGACTGAAGTAGGTCTCAAGGCAGACAAATAACCAGTAATCTATGTACCATTTGCAGTTTTTGCTTTAGATACGGTATTATCTGATAACAAATAGAGTGACATTTATTAGGGTTTTCTATTCACGACTTTTTCTGTCATCTCATGGAGATAGCTGTCTTCACGACAGAGTAGTAACTTGTCACTATACCATCCCAGGATTTAATATCAAGGCTTTGCAGGAATCAGCTTTCAGAGTAGGCTGAATCTGATATCATGTATATTTTGATAGGTCACAGATTACTTCATTTAACCTGGTAGAATTATGCTACTAGTGACAAGTTCAAAATGAAACTGTGCTACAGCCTCCTGAATAGTCATGCTGCGTGCCCAAAACCTTTCTACTTTCCACTTACACACATCAGAATGCCCTGGAGGGAAAAAAAGCCAAAAACCCAACCATATATAGTGAACTATGTACAGTTAGTATGGTCAGGAAAGATTGGGGAAATAGAGAACTGGCCATTGGTCTCATACAAAAAATCCACCAGGCAAAAAGGAACAACGTGTTAATATTTCTTGGTTTGCTATCATTTGAGGAAAATGTGATTTCATTTTACATTTCTAGGATTAGAAATATGAGTAATTTAAGAAAAAAATGTGACTCATAATTTCTCATAAAACTTCAGCGCAGCTTCAGAAAACACAAGGCATTTTCTGTGCAATTATTACAGCATTTCTCAGTGAAATTCTCCCTCAGGAATCTTCATTTTTGGAGGGAACAAAGTTAAGATGATATTTACGTAAAGAAAACAGAACTTTTCAGAGTTACTTTGCAGGAATTATTCAACCATCCTGATGTAACTTAAAATGTTTGAAAAGTACTGAAGTAAGTAATTCTACACATGTCTCCTTGGAAAGATTTAGAATCAGAGAATTATACACCTGAAGTCTTTAACCCTTTTGCCTGGTTTAAGGGAATTCTTTTAGTCTGTCTTCTCTTCCTTCTGTCTTTCTCATAAGGGCAGATTACAATGCCAGGACCAGGACAACAACATTGCTCAGAACAGTCAATTAACTCTCAATTGTTAGATGTGATAAACAGAATAATCTCAAAACATAGATGTTTCAAGGTAGGTTAAAATTCAGCTAAAGGAGCACATGATGACTAATAGAGAAAATAAAGGTCAGCTAGGTCCAGATTGTTCATTTGATAAGCCCCTCACAAACATGAAGGTGTTCTTACAGCTCTAAGAACATGATAAAGATCATCTGCATAAATAAACTGAACAATAGATTGATATGTGCAGTAAAAATTTAGGTTCTTATGTTCATCTGTATTGCTAAAGCTTGGAAAGAAGTTATTAATGAGGAAAGTCAGTCAGTGAATTATTGTAACCATATATAATAAATATGAGCAAAGCATATCACACCAGGTATTATTTGCATGAAGTTTCCACACCATAATTTCATATTTAAGATGTGAAGAGGAGTGTCTCAGGGCATTTTATCAAAGATTTTCACATTTTATACCAATTACCTGTACATATTAGACACACATTCGAACACTCCACTACGTGATCATTATAATTACTGTACATTCCATATCTCTGAAACATGCCAGATTTGTAATTGGAAGGAAGAAAATTATCTTGAGACGTGCTCTAACAAAACAATGAAAATAACCTAGGAACAATGCCCTTTTTGTTCTGCCTAAGGATTTTCCTGCTGTGTACACAACAGCACAATAAACTTTTAATCTGAATTAGAAGAAAAAACTTCCTGCTATCTAGATACCTTAAAATCCAAAAAGAAAATTCACCGTGTAACAGGTCTTTATATACAACTAAATCCACTTCTGTATTTACTCTTAATCTACAACATAAACCTATCCTCCATCCTTTTGTGCAGTAATCTCTCTGAAAACAATCTTACAAGAGGTAAAAGCATGACAAGAGTGCGGTAACTAGACTGCAATGTCGTTTGGAAATCAAGTCCTAACAGCACCAAAAAAAAAAAAATCCTCACTGTGCTGCCATACAAAATACCAAGCTGAGTCACATTTTAAAACTAAATTCCAGAGATGCCTACAATTCACATAGCTGAGTAGTTCACAATGCTTGGCTCACACCTTGCTTATACAGTTAGATTAGGATCCAAAATTATGTCATTTCCTACGTGTGTTCTCCAAGGAATTCAACTTGAGACACATCGTCAGAGCATATCTACTGCGCATTCAGCTTTCAAGTTCATCTCAGCAAGTAACTGCATCTTTTGAAACATGACCTTTCTTCATCAGGACGAGCTGTGAAATTCTAATAGAATTGTGTACTTAGCTAGTTTCAAAGGTGTGGAATTTTGGTTTTTGTTTTTGGGTTTTGGGGCTTTTTTTTTGTATAGAAAAGGAATAGGAAATGATGGGAAAACACTTAAGCTGGAGCAACTTAGTGCCTAGAACACTGTCTGAAGGGGCCTTCCTCCCATAGCAGGTTTTAGAAATTTTCCATTTCTTTAAGGAATCAGTCACTGCTGCCTCCAGATCACTCACTTTTAAAATCTCTTGCCCAGTCTACTGGGTTGCAGCATCATATTCTGTCTCCAAAATGTAACAATGTCTGGAAATTTTTTTAATAACCGGTGTAATTTTAAATTCTTCGAGTAAATAAGGAAATGTTAAACTAAGATTTCTGTATTTCTAGCCAAATGCTTTGATCATAAAGCTCTTCATAGAACTGTGTTTCTTTAAGACTCAGGCACTTGTCTTCAGGCGAGGCATCAGCTTGACTCAGGGACAGGATTAATAACTCAGACACCTACCCAGCTGTTTAACACTCAGCAGCTACACACACAGCATGTTATTCTAAATGTCACTCTTACTTTACCTGAGAATTGCCTGTAATCTTAACTTTCTAATATAGAATTCTTGCTTGGGAAGAAGGCCATAAGAGTAATAGAACCAAGTAGTGCATTTATCTGAATTGATCTTTTAATATTCATGACTTTGATCTTCCATTGTTTGCAAAGCAATTTGCAAGTCACTTTCTTTGCTAGTATTAATTAAGAGTTATTTTCTTAGTAACAGGTTAGTGTTCTTGGTGCTGCTCTGCAAAAGCTTCATGCCTGATTTCCTGCAGTAGAAGCTTGAATGGGTCATCCACAATGTGCCTAAGTGTTTTCAGCATTATTATAATCTTACCAAGGAATTTCTTTTTTTCAGATGTTGTATATTTTCCCAGTGCTTGTCCTGGAAAGAATGAAACCATCTTACCTACAGTCATCATTCGAAAAATGTCATATTCATTATTCATTTCAATATAATTTATCTGACTTGTGAAGGTGGATATGTGCTATGCTGATAATTCTGCGAATACAACTCTCCAATGCAAAACTGTAAAAAAATACCACTGTAGTATAAACTACCTGCATCTAATGCAATTGACAACTGAAATGGATACAGAGGTAACAAAATCAGTGGCTCAAGATCCTTCAAGCCTGTTATGTTATCCCCCCAAAAGGGAGATAGTCAAAAGCATGCAAAACCTATTCCCTCCAGATGAAGCGCAGGGGCTCCAGCCTTGCTGCAAATTGCTTTTTCCTCACTGTTCTGGAGTTTCTTAACTCCAAATACTTCCACATGTATAATAATATTTTGGATCATAGTAATGATTATTTTGTTCATATTAATATTTTTTTCACTTCTGAAGCAGAATAGAAGAGTTTGCCTATGCCAAAAGCTATTTTAGGCCTATTTCTTGTTAGGCTACTTCAGGAATCCAAACACTACCTAATTAGGTATACTATTACTTCTGCTTCCTATTGTTCGAGTTACTGAGATATCCTTCACTGGAAATGAAACCTTGTTATATTATTGACTTTGTAGCACTACAACCAGAGCAGTGGGAGAGTTGTGCATCTATGGTTGCCCATGCAATGTTTGTTTCCTAAATGGCTTAAGGGTAGTTTGTTACTCATCAGCCTTTTCTGCGGGTGAGAGCAAGAGTGTTTTCATTTCATCCTCCATATCAACGTGTATGGTGTGAGTGTGACAAGTTTTGAACATTTTTCATTGCAGTATTTCTGCAGCCTTCAGACTCCCACTTCTGAATTAAAAGGTGAAAAAATCAGAAGGTTTCCTCAA
>VZRL01006572.1:849659-900804 GCA_013397895.1 Origma solitaria
AAAAAAAAAAAAAAAAGAGGCACTGAAAGAAAGGGACTGGAAACACTGGAGTATGGAATCTCCTTTTGCGTAGGAGAATTGACTATTACTTGTTCCACAGGACTGCAGCTGAAATGGAAGTGAATCTGCTTCAAAGCCAGGCTGTAAGCCAATTCAATAAAAACTAATGAAAGATGTGATTATACCTCTGTTTCTGATCTGTATCTGGTCCACACTTAATTCTGCTTAAAAATTTGGATCCCGGAAACTTCTATGTGAACATTTTGTAGAAATTAAAATTCTTTGTATTTCACAGTTTTGAAAAGCTCCACCCAGGTCCATTTGAAATTCTTCTCCGCATGGGAAGATCCCTACCACCATCTTGGTGACTCTGAAAGATTCTATGTTCTGAAGGCACCTATGGTCCCCTGCTCCAGACTTTAATTCTCCAGCTCAGCAAGGCAGAAGTATCCGTTGCAAGCTACTAAGTCGGGGGTTTTTTCTGCTAATAAGGCTTATGACTCCATTCCTCTTTTCTTAAACTGAACCCAATCCATTCTTCGTTGTATTCCTATGTGAATGAGTCACATTAATGATTCACAGTTGTCCATGGTCTGGGATACACATAAAACATGTAGTAAAAAAAAGTATCCATAGCAAAACTCATCCCAACATGCAAAGGAGCAATGTATTTGAGCAATCATGATGTGGAAGTTTTAGACAAAAACACCAAATTGTTGTACTCTGTAACTAAAACATTATTTCTGCTTTTATTTTTCCTGAATAGGTGAGTAAAAACATTTTGAATGTATTGCATGAGGTCAATACAAGCGAAAACCTCTTTCTCCTCTTATAGAGAGCAGGCTCCCAATGGCTCATATTACACTTCTTATATGACATAAACACAAATAACAAGGAAGAACCAGAATATAATTTAAAAAGAAACTATTTTCCTGTAGTTTGTCTCCATTAGCATTTCATTTAATAATAAAGATGTTATTTCTCTTTTGACTTGTTTTCCTTTTCACTTTCTTTTCACAGTTTCATTTTAAATTTTGAAACAACCTGTCCACATATCCTCATAATAAGTAATATAGTACAAATATGGAAGATATATGGGGAACCAAGTTCCCTGGCTTTGCTATGTGCCATTCCACAAGGCATACTGCTTTTACAAGAGGTGCTTTGTCAAAACATGTTTTAAAGGACTAAATTATCTTCTCATTGTTCAACAGGTATAACAGGATTCAAATTTCTTTTCAGAAGTAAAAACTGCTCTCATATAGTACTTCATGTCAGGAACATGAGCTGCAAAGCCTTAGAAAAAAAGCTTCTTAATTAAAATTGCCATCTCAGTAATATAATACTATCACAATATGGCCAATTAGATTTTTAGCAAATTGAAACTGATAAAGTAAACAGATTGTATGACAGTGATTAGCAAAGCACTGAGCACAATTTAGTCACTGAGTTGAACATATGTGAATCATTGAGGTAAAACCTCAAAGACATTTAACCAAAAGAAAGATTATGTTGAAGGTAAGTATGAAAAACATCTCTTCAGTATATTTTGAGCAAGTGTGAAAACAAACAATTATATTAATATATGGAAACTGTTACTGAGAGCAGTTTAGTAGAACATTGTCACTGGGGTTTTTGTCTTTAAATAATTACATATAAATGTAATGTATTAAAAATAAATATTGCTCTTTTATTAAAAAAAAACAGCTAAATTTTCCTTTGGAATGTACAGCTAAGTTCTGCTAATAATAAAATTGCAGAATATTGCAAGCTATTGCATCATTAATCCCTGTATAACCATTTAAATATTGTAGTCATAATTACCTTAATAATGTTTTCCCTTACTGTCTTAATGATTTGCAATAGTTCCACTTTCCTGGACACGCTATTCTACCATGCAAGTAAAAGGGACAGAAATTTATACAACCAATGCAAGACTGAACCTTGGCAAAAAAACCCAAAATGCATTCACTACATACTAATTGTACTTCATGCCATCATATTCGTTTCTGAGATGTGTTTAGAAGCAGGATTACTGAGCAAACCTCAGGTGTTCCATTTCTACTCCTACGTGTGGGCATTTACAGGCATCCTTTCCAGATATGAGAGCAGGCTGAGCCCCATTTTGTACAGTCTAGGAGCTCCTGTGCTCCAGGAAGTATTAGGGCTTCCAACTGGATGTTTCTGTCAAACAATGAGAAAGTAAGAGAAAATTCATTAGGCAAAAGAATAACTGCTCTTTTGCTCATTCAACAAGTGTGAAGAACAATACTTCTAAAAGGATGTTTTCTTTTCTCCTGGACACAATTGAAAACCTGTTGGTGCTGAGCAACCTAAGAGTTGAGTGGGGATAAGCATTAATGCAATCATCCTTCAAAGTCTCGTTCTCTGCATTAAAATGCTGTGTACTTTCCAGTTCTTTTCAGGCAATGTGCCTGCAGATGTTTGCCGCCATTTCTTTTCTACTTTATAATTTCTTCTGAACTGTAAAAGATTTCTAGAAAATGTAAACTGATTTATAGAAAGGGGGGAAAAGGATGCCTTTCTTATTTCATATTAACCCCACAGCTCATGCACCAATGTCTTGAAAACATCTATGGTGTAAGCAGCTCTACCAGAGGGTTTTTGTTGCTGTGAAACTGAAGAACATTTGATCTCAGTTAATTTTTCCATATTTTCTCTAACATAACTGATAGCAGATACAGATGCAATTGAACTGAGGCTTGTGATCTGTCATCAGCCATTTCAAGTCTTGTAAATGGTTTTTACTCTGCTGCTTTTGGTTTGTGTTTCTCAAAGTCTGTTTTAAGTAGAAGAGTTCATTTATTTTCTGGGAAAAAAAAAACAAGACAATGAGAAAAAAAATCATTATCAGTGTCCTGGAAACATTATGCCTATTATTCTCTTTAAATTGTGTGTAAAATTTTCAGGACACATTACATATATACATATATATAGATGTATATTATTTCTTATGAATAGAATAAAGCTAAGAAACAAATTAATTAACGGCTAATAACACTGGTAGTACTGTAAAAAAGACTGAGCAAGTGATAAACTGAATTAAAATACTACTTGACCAAATGTAGCCTGCATTTTTTACCTCTAAAAACAGTAATTTCAGTGTTTGAAGTGTTTTGAGCACAAATGCCACAGGCAAAAATATCTGTCTTAAATTTCTTCATGGCACAGCTGGCTTCAGCGATACCTTCCCTCATATATAAGTCTTAAGTATAAAATGACAGCAGTAAGTGCCTTGCAGGAATGCACGTTCCTCTTTGCATTATCACACAGGTTGCTTGGAAAATCACAAACCTCTGGAACAGGAACAGTAATGCTGGTTCAAAGGGAAGGTTGTGACAAAAGTTATGTCACGACATTGTGGAACAGTCACTGCAAGGTGCTTACAGCCCAAAACTCTTCCTGAGTTTTATACTGGAAACCAGAGTAAAAACTCTGTTAATATCAATGGAAGTCATAAATCCTCGTCTGCTAAAGAGTGAAATAAAATGTATTTGTTTAACCAGTTCAAATGACTCTCCCAAATTCCTGGGAGCACCAGATGAGACAATATTTATACATGTGCAGATCGACGGACTGATTCTCCATTGCCTTCCACTGGCACATTTATAAAAATTTGAATGCAGCTTCTGTTTTGACAAGTCTTTCACTTCAACTAGGCTTTGGTCCTATTAATATTTTCAGCCTGGTGAAACACCTGGCCATCTGCCAAAGATACATAGACTACCCCCACCTCTGACATTCACAGATTAACAGATTTGGTGGAAATAGTAGTGAACCTGTTAGGCTCATTTGTTAAAATTCTTTTGAACAGATGTCTTAATTAGTAGCTTATAATATTAAATTAGCATTGTTTATGCTCATCAGGGTTTTTTAAGTAATTGATCTAGAGTGTCTTCAGGAATACTGAAGTGAGAATGATGGAAATAAAATTGTCTCAATTACAGATTAATTTATAAACTCCCTTCAGGGAGTCATAACTCTAGTGGAGCTTTAGAGCAAAAAGCTGAGTTCCAATTTTGCACACAGTCAAAAATTTAATTTCCAAAATAAAGCAAAAATTAATAAGATGGTTGCAGAACTATTCAATGATGCTCAACTTTTTCTAATTCAACCCCAAATTTGTATTTGGAATTTATTTTGAATAGTGATATCACATCACGCTTAGGGCTTTGGCATTTCTAGTGTCAAAACTCATTAGGTACTTCTGAGTCACAGCTGTTGGCCATTTTTTCTGGATTCTGTCTCTTTTTGATTACCTGGCACACCAATATAAAGAACACATTTGAGAGTGTGAATCTCTGTATTGATACTGGACATTATGGTCTTACTGATGTCAGGTGGCCATATCCTCAATTACATTTCAAAGTTCAATTTAACTTAAGAGGACAAAGTACAACCATCTTTACAGGTCACCTTTTATGAACTGTTCTAGTGGAGTTCACCCTTGAATGCTATTTGGAAGAGTTAGTCATTACATAGCTTGTAAAAAAGACCTCCTGGTTACTGAAGTTTTGTAAGCTGTTTTGACCATCCTGGGCAAAATGCCTTTTCTCACAGCTATTTTCCAGCCCAGACACAATATTTGTAATTTCCCAATATTTTTTCAGGCTCGAGAAAACACTGTATCAGGCTTAGGAACAGATAAATATTATTTTGTAAGTAATTCAGAACCCATGATTGAAGTGCTTCCCTTAAGCAAAGAGGAACATGTTTTCTGAGTATAAGATACGGAGTTAAGATTCACTTTTTTCATATGTTTTTTTGTCAAACTCTTAGTGGTGTGTCTAGTGAATATGAACAAGCACATGACTTCAATGAAGAACAGAGATTTTAGCTTTGGTTTTATCAACCACAATCTGTTATCTCTTCTTTATCAAGAAGAATATACTTGGATATACAGAAAAATTTCCATGGAATAACAAGTACTTAGTAAAGGCATAAGCTAGGATATCCATTCAACTCTGAATTGCTGCAAGCTAAGAATATATGGAGGCTAAGATATTGTGTTTCATGGAATGCTTAAAAGCATGTTAATTAGTGGGAAAAGGTGCAGTGTGTGGCCTCTATGATACTTAGGCCATATTATACCTCAGATCTTGTATTTATCCAGGATGAGCCCTTCATCAGGCACAGCCTCCAGCCTTGCTGCCCTGCTGCTTGAAAGCCATCTAAACTGCCTGTGGGAGCTGTGGGCTGTCTGTATCATACCACTGTGCTCCATTATATGTAGCATTCACCCCCAGTGATGTTGGAGAGTTGTCTTCTCTTTCTCTCTGCATGTAATTTATTTTTTTTTCCCAAGACTTTGTATTTCTCTTGATTCTTTTAAGGAGATTACAACTTTTTAGTGCCCACACTGCATTTTGAGTTATTGGTCCTATTGTGTACTATTTTAGGTTTAAATACAAGCAATAATTTCTTGTTTGCAGATTTTTTGAATAAAAAGATGTAAGTATATATTAAAAGAGATTTCTATTATTAAATGTTATACAAACATATGTATTTAAATAAATATACATATTTTTTGTTTTAAATAAGAAATATGTATGTTTATAAACATTTTGAGAGTAAAGGTACATGAAGCCCAAGATAAATCTCTACATGTCTTAAGATATATGATCAATCAATTAAAAATCAATTCCCAAAATCAAAAATTCTTTCTAGACTCTATTCCCTTTAATATAAGCCTTCATATGCAATTTTCTAATCCAAATTTTCCTATTTACACACCTGTATATAGGCATGGCAGATGGCCTTAAGACTCACACCAACTCTTGCCAGATCAAGTCTATGTTCTGAATTAAAAATAGCAGTGCTCAGTGGATAAACCACTCTTGACCTTTGGATTGGGACGGTGGGATTCAGTAGAAGATGGCAAAACATCTTAAAATCTAATAAATGTACCTAAAATGCCAGTTTCCTCTGGAAACACCTAACTCTTTAAACTGCCCTGTTGTACTTGGTTTTGGATTTGCCTAGGTGGAGTTTGCAGGCTGCAGGTGCAAGTAGATCAAATCTGTATCAGCAAACAAGCCATGGTTACATCACTGTAACATAAACCATAGCTGTACTGACACACCTGGACATCCTGCAAGTAGCATATGCTCTGTTCACAAGCCTTCTTCCTTCAAGTATTTCTTGGGAGACCCAAATGGCCCTTTTGTTTTCAAACTAGCCCCTTAAATATTCATATGACTTCAAATCTGGTCGTTGGCTCAAATAATAAGTTTGTTCACAGAAATCCTATCTAGTTTGTTTCATTAAAAATGAAAATGTTTCATTAAAAAAGGGAAGCTGTACCACTATCACTATAAAACATGGTTGGCCTTAAATCTTGCTGTTAGAAAGATAAGTATGGAGGAAAATATTTGCACCTCTTCACTGATTTTTCAATGTTCTGTTAAAATCTAGATTCACAGAGCATAGGTGAGCTTGACAGCAGAAAAGCAATTTATATTGTTCTCATTGGAGGGGCCATGTAAAATGAGGATTGTGATTTTGAGAGCTGTAGAATTTAATATTAATAAAAGTTTGCTTCTTCTTGTTCTTCAATGAAAGTGACAAAATTACTTGAATGCAATTCCCATTAAAAAGAACAGGCAAAGATATCTCTAAGGAATAGTAATTCTGGTTCTTCTCTTTCCTGTTTGGCACACAATTTTTCAGGAAAGATGTTTAAGTCAGTGGAAGTCTATTAACATATGAACATTGTGGAGAAGGATGCACACAGTTTCTTTCAAGGTGCATTTAAATTCTTCACTTTCCTTCTTTCAGATGCAGCAGTAAAATTACATAAACAACATCTCTGTTTTGACTAAATTATTATGTCAATTCAAGAATTGGGGGGGTGGGGTGGGAAGGGTGTTTTATACAGTTTACATTTACCTATTCATTTACATTTCCATATCAATGAAAAAAACCCGCTGTTTTATTTTCTTGTCTTCCAAATCCTTTTTTCTCCATTATCCAAGAGCAAATGCAGTTATATTAGCATATTTCCCACCACTGCTCTTCAGTCAAGATTCATGGGTTTTACCTTTCCCTTGCTAATTCAAGAATTTTTCATCATCAAGCACCATTACTAGCTACTCTATGGATAAACACACACGAATATATGATTTAATGTCCTGTGAAGAAGCAAGAAGCAGGAAAAATGGTCTTATTAATAAATTCTTAGCATTCAGTTGAAAGACTATGTCTATGGAAAGCACACTGTAAAAAACCAGAAATAGCAAAAAAAAGGCTACCAGGTCTTCTGCTGTTTGGGTTTTTTCCCCCAAAACTGTGCAATTTTATTAAGTCCTTTCTAGCTAAATCCTTGGCAACCGAGCGTGGCAATGCCTGGCTTTCTGAGATATTCTGCTTAATGAAGAAATATGTGTGTGTCTGAATGGAGTTGTGTGAGCCACTGAAGAATGACACCCACAGGTGATGTTGGTCTGGGGAGCCATCCATAACTGCTTCTTGAAAGTGTTTAAGAAAAAGGTTGGAAAAAACCTTCCCCTTTTTGTAAACATAGCTACATCTGGAGAGACACATCTCTCTTGCTTGCACTACCCCAATGAAATTGGAGCCTGTGCACCAAAAAGGTGCTCTATAGGCTTCATTGTTTTTAATGGATTTAAACTTAGTCTCATAAACTACTGTTGCATGCTGACACCCACAAATAAATATGATTGGGATTTTCTTATTAGAAAATATTAATTTTTAAGAGAAAAGAGATATATATTTTGAGGCTATGGAAGAAATCAGAAACCTCTGTATAGGAAACCAAAATGTCATAGACATTTCAGCTAGAAGTTATTTCAATAAAGGTAGGGTTGAGCACATCTATAATATTCCTAAGGAAAAGTCAATTATAGCATAACAATATACCATCTCATTGCCAGAATGTCTTCTGTCCTGAACTCATGCCCATCATCTGAGGTGAGTTTGTAGGGCAGAAGTCCCCTACCTATCACGTCAATCCTATTGTGTTATAGAAAAATACATCTTCAACAGCATCACCATTTCCTGCAGAAATGAGCATTTGGTTTGTTTACCGAATCTGAGCAAGGCATAGGAGTGAATCCATTAGACATTTGTATATAAAAATGCCAGGACATGACTATCGACAGTTAGATCATTTGGATGGTAACAATTCTAAATCTTAATAAAATGTGTGTGGGGGGGGTGGTTAGAAGAGGGAGGGAGAAACGGACAAAAAGTTATTTCTTTTCCTTTTTTCACTGTCTTCTTCTTCTTCTTTTTTCTTTTTTTTTTTTTTTTTTTTTTGGGTAATGCATATGTTCTTGGGTATGAAAGAGAAGAATGTGGAGAAACAGATGTGGAACTACAAAGCCTCCCCACAGATTTCTTGAGAAGGAAGATGTACATAAAGAGCAGTCTGTGTGGCCATTAAAATACAAATTGATTCAGAGAGAGGATATGAAATACGTTACAGCAAGCACATAATTCATCACAAAAGCTGAGATGTATATAACTATCCCAGAGTAGCAGGGAATCTGTGTTTCTTGCATGATTAAACACGGCTAGTGTTTGCAAGCATGAGGAAACCACTGCATGTCTTATCTGGGGCACACAAAGTTTGTCAAGAAAAGTAGTACATTTCTTAGACAAATCTGATATAGCTGTAGCAGCGTGAGACAAGCTGGTAGCCTAACTAGCAGCCAAAACTACACTATTATGACATTGCTGATATATACATAAGACCTTCCTTCATCTGAGAATCTCATTCAATCCTTTAGCACAGAGGGGTGTGTAGTTCTTAATGTTGTCCAAGGCAAAATTCCAGTGGTAGCTCATCCTCCATGCTGCAATAGCAGTAGCCTCTCTAAATGTCAAGGGCAGTTTCTTACCACAGCTCTGAATCATCTTAAGGAAAATGTCCCTGTATCTTTCCTATAAGATTTTCAAATGTTATAGAACTTTTCCTCATGAATTTACAGTCTGAACCAGGTTTTTTTGTTTCTTTGGTTTTTTTTCTGTAGCACAATCCTCACTTTCACATTTGCAGTCCAAGAAATAAAGCCCTAAATATCAAAGGCTTTTACCACTTTTAAATGTTCTAGTGGTTTTTAAATTAGTTACTGTTTCTTATACAGTGCTTCTTCTGATTTTCACATCCCATTCCTTTCTTTTTTAATTTGTCTTATATTTTCTAACACTGATGGTTGTTGGATTTTATTAGTGGGAGACACTAAAAATATACACATGAACTTCATGGTAAGTGAAAAGTGTGATTTATGTCTCTGTTTTGTTCGTTCATTTTTTAACCATTATATCTATCATTGTTTTTAATGCAGTGACTTTTTTAATAAAGTTGTGGTTTTCATGTCTTCTGCTGCTGCTGTGATCCTCAGTCCCTATCATCCTCATAAGCTTCTATTCACTCCAGCCTGTTTCAGTATATGACACAAAATATTTTGGTTATTTTCTGAATTTCACAGACCAGTACTTTGAACTTACCTCTTATTTACAGCACATATTGCCAAAAGCAGCTTCCTGCTCACCCTTAGCATCCCATAACACACAGTTCCCCAGTGTCACTATCACACAAGCATGTGTTTTGAAATGCATTTCATCTTAAATTGCTTCATGACTTCTTTCAAATATCCATACATTCAGCCCAAGTGGAATGTTGAATTGGGTGGTCGCTACTGCTTGCGGCAGAGGCAAGAGGAAAAACATCACGTGTGATTTCAACATCATTAAGTTGTTTATTCATAATTCAGAAGCAATGTGGCTGAATCAGCATTATTTCCTCTGTAAGAGGCTTCTGGTGTTAACTCTTCTGTTGCCTCTCACCATGCACAGAGCAGAGACAGAGCAAATTCCTATTCTGTCAACTCTTTTAACTGAAAACGTCTAAGAATTCTGTAGAAGCCTTGTATCAAGAATGACAGCAGCCTCCGTTCCTTAGGGAATACTTGTCTTTGCTTTCCTCCAGATTTCAATGATACATAATAAAAACGCAACAGAAATTATTAAGTGTGATAGCACTTTTGACTCAGACTGTCTTTATTTTCAGACTTATTACACTACTTCACTCTCCTGCTCAGACTGCCTCCAAGCTTCTCGGGCTGGCCATGTTCCTCATGCACAGCATCAGACAATATTACTGCCTTCCAAACCATTGGTACTATTATTCACAGAGCAGCTTCCCAAATCAAACCTAAAACCATGGCAGTCTCCTCATTAATTATAGTAACAGTTTGAGTGGAATGCTGCCACACATCACAACAGTACACGTGAATTAAAACATCGACAAAACACTGTTGTGTTTAGGGTTTGGTAGTAACAGATGGGTGTTCACACGCAGCCATTTCATAACAAAAGGCTGAACCCTTTTCTGCTTTACGTAGCAGAATTGCACACTACTTAAGCCAGAGCTAAACTTATCCATAATTCCACCCAAGTATCTGAACTGTCTGCAGCAAAGACCCAGAGCTAATTTTCTCTGACTTATTCTCAGATAGCTCTGCCAAAGCTAATAGAATTTCATAGGTTTGACCAGAATTTTACTTCAGTTTTCTAAGCATATTTGTTTCTTTCTTGACCGACATTTCTTTATGGGTTATGTTAGTTAGAACACAGCCTGATGCTGATTCCTTTCACAAAGCAACTTAGATTTTGAGTGATTCCACTGACATCAGCACCTTGCTTTTCCTAAAGAACAACCAGCCTTTGCCTGACGGCGACTCACCACAAGAAAATGATCTGGTACATTTGGTTTATCTTTTCTTTCCACTTAGCCATCAAACACCTCACTAGGTACAAGCAGCGCCACTTGGCACCAGTTAAGTGCTATTGAATCCTGAGAGAAGGAAGGACACAGTTTACCTCTATGATCAGATAAATCCTGTTTATATTGCCAGATCCTCTTAAGTTATGTGCTGGCAAGGTAAGCTTCACCACCTGCCAGGGATTTATGGCAAATCTGGCAGAAATGGACAAGTAGAAGATACTCTTAACCAATATACCCCTTTACTTAATTTCTTGCTTAGTAGATTCATAGCCAGTAAGCCAGCACTATCCACCTCTGCAGGTGACTGCAGAACTTCTGGCTCAGAAGGGGACACAGATGCCTCAAACCACTAACGTCCACTTGGGTATTTTTTATATACTGAGGGCTCCGTGCCTATGCACCTGGTTTGGGATAACACATTTTCATTCAGCTGCTGATGTCTTTGAATCCAGTTGAGAAAACAGCTCATTTGAATTCTCCACAGCTTGTTTGATTATACATCTAATTCATTACCTGATCACTTCTAATTAGAACATTGCAATGGAAGAGTTGTTTTGTTCTATGCAGTTAGCAAGTATTTCCTCCCACTCAGGACACAGGGTCTTTCCTCCTATGGTGATCTGCAAGAGAATACTGAAAAATTTAGGTTTGTTTGCAGATCAGAAGGAAAAGGTTGATGTAAAAATCTTAGAAGACAATATTCAGATTTTCTGTCACAGGAGTTTTCACGGTAGTCAAAAGGTCTTAGTTTTATATTATTTTTATGGTGTTGTTACCGCTCTCCATTCCCAGAATTTATTTTCCAAAATGCCTTTTTTGCTTTAATGATAACATACTACTTCTCTTTCTTTTTTTTTCTTCATCTGCTCTTTTACTATAATCATAGACAAATTTGCCTACACATTCAAGAGCATTGGGCCACTAAGATTTCTCAGTGAGAAACTGTTATTTTTGGCTTATGCCAAAATTGTAGGAAGATGGATATCATCATTTAACTTAAGAAAAACTGTGTGTGGCAAATACTCAGTGTTTGGGTATTATTGTCACTTTCTTAATGAAGTATGTTTTTAGTACAGGAGCTGCTGCTGGTGTCATGGAAGAAGACCAATAATACAGAGGAGAGGAGGCTGCTTGTTGAGAAATTACATTGTTTGAAAGCAAAAATAGAAATGTGCACACAAGCAGGAGGCAAAATTAAGTACAATTTCTGGTTAAAAATAAAATAGAATAACAATAGTAGGTGTTTGAGTTCCATTAAGTAATAATAATTACATTTAAAGCACTCTGAAAACTACTAGCTTTGAAGTGTGCAGAAAGAAATGACTGATAAGTGTTTGCGAGTATTCAATTTTTAATGGTCAGAAGCAATAACAGCTCAGTTTGATACTAATTAAGGACTTATTAACTCTCAGCTCTGTGTCCAGTTTTACACTGAAATTATATATTTTGGCATAATTTTTTTGCTACTTGTATCCTTGAGCATAACAAGTGAATGTCACTGTACCACAGTAATTTACGTATCATTAAACAATTAGAATTGCTTGCTTGCATAATTGCAAATCACTTGTGTAGGTTTGAGTTGCATGTTGCACTTGTAACTGATTTGTAATATAGCCAAGATGTGAGACAGTGTCTCAGTTCTCTGCTCTTCTCCTATTACCTCTGAAACAAATTTAGACTTATAAGAAACAGTAGAATGTCATTAGGCCACTTAATTAATCTAACTTACTCAAACTGAAGCATTATTCATCTAGCAGATGTATTATGTGAATCAAGATAAATCTAACATCATAACTTTCAGTTTGTAGCTCATACCTTTCTGTTAGCCTGGGGCAGGTTTTAATTGAAAGATATGTATTAAGATTCGAACCCAAGTCAGGTACAGCACTTTCCTTAATTCAGCTCTCTTGTGGCTGTCTCTGAGCAAGAGGATTCTCTTCTCCTTGCTTTACTGCAGTGAAAATAACAAACCAAGACCACTGCTTCTTCTAGCAGGATCCATCTTTATTACACACACTTCAGTATTTACATGTTTCTTCTGCGGGTAAGTTTAGGGAAAGTTTTGCGAAAGCGCAGCAGGAGAGACAAAACAGCCTACACCAAAACAAGCACCTGTAGAGCAGACCTTTCTGCCCTTATCAGTCATTCACACAAACACAACTCTCACCCTGCGTTCTGGGTAGTAGGAGAGGCATCTGCACACAGGTATTCATGGCTAGGCTCAGTCCTTTGGTATGCACTTTCCCAGGGGAGCAGAGTTGCTTAGCAAGGTCACCTGATATTGAGCAGTAGCAGGAAAATGCTACCTACATTGAGATATAGACCTGTCATGCTTTTAAATTGTAGTCTTGAACTAAGAGCAACAAGAAAAAAACATGTATATTTTTAGCATATTCATGCTTATATTCCATATAAACCTACTACTTAACAATATGCTTTTGCTGGATATGTCAGAAAATTATATGACTTTTCCTTGTTACCTTTACTCCTACCTATTTTCTTCTCAATATTACTCTCTCTTTTCACAAGAATCCCCTCTTTGTTTGTTTCTTTATTTAATGGATGAGGACAAAACCTGTGATGTGGTAATATGTGGAGGATATTCTCCAAGATGGTGATTTGTATCCACACGGTACCTCCTTTTTTTTTCTCCCAAGTTTCAAGAGACTTCGCCCTCATGGAGCCTTGCATAGGGGAGTTAATATATATAATTTTCTTCCTCTCTTCTTTCAAATAACTTTTTCCTGCTGTAAATGGAGAGGCTTTCTGTTAGGGCTGCAAGTCTTTGAAAATTCTTCTAAACATTGATTGGTTCTATTTTCTCTTTTTGAAATGAAATTCATGAGTAACAACATATTATTTCTTCCTGTCTTAGTTTTATCTGTTGAGAATTTCCCATTTAGACTTCTTGATTCCTAAATAATGAAACAATAAATTTCAGTTTTAGAAAATGTCATTTCTTTAGGAGGAAAATAAGTTGCTTTTGTCTTGAGTTCAGAATAACCTGTGGATGGCCCTGGATTCTCTCCATGATCTACTGAGGATAAGATAAAACAGCCTGACCACTGTGAGAAGAAGAAAGTGGGTGAGAGGAAAACATAAAAATGTGCAGCTTTTTTTCACATATAATTGCATCAGAAAAACTAGAGCTAAACTTTGCCACTGATCTCCTTTAGCTCAGTTGTCAAAGACAGTAAGTACTCCCAATTTAGCATTTTTTCTCTGCTATATGTACTTTGTTAAATAAAACCTTGAAAACATAATAAAACATTTATCTTATTATTCAGGTTTTTAAAACTTTCCTTATACAAATAGCTAGAATTATTTAACTTTATTTATGTAAGGTTTCTCTCAGAATGGAACAGGACTAGTTTTGATTCTAAAAACATTTGGTGTCTCACATGTAGATGTTACAAAATCAAAGTAAGATGTAACCTAAGTCAATCTGTCTTTGTATTTATCCCCTCCACTTTCCAAAGTATGCCCAGAGTACAAAAATATCCAAATAAATACTTCTCACTTTGTTCCTTGTCCACTTTTCATTCCCTTACAGTGTTTTTAAATTTAAAAATGGAACTTTTCTCTGCAAGCAGGATATTAGACTCCAAACATATCTAAACGCCATGTTTTCTGCTAAAAAGAAAATGAAAGAAATCTGACATCATTGATGCCAACAGAAATATTATTATTAATTTTCATGAAGCCAGGATTTCTTCCAAATATAAAAACTTGGAATATGTATTTTAATGTTCATGATTTCCCATGTATGCACTAGAATCATATGATGCTACAGCTTCCCAAAATTTCAAAACAAATAAAACTGGGTTGTGGATATCTTATAACAGGCAACTTCATAATCTTCAGGTGCTACAACAAGGGATCTATTCATTCAATAGGTCTTATTCAGCATCTTGAATTACCTCTGAGGCAAAATTCCACATTATGGGACAATTTCCATAACAGGAACATACATACAATGTCCAGAGTATTTGTGATTTTAAGTCACCCAGATTGTGTTACACAGTTTAGACTTTCTACACTCATCACATCTTTCTGCAGAGAGGCTCATGAAGAAAGAAGTTTCATATGATTGTACAAATCACTGAAAGCCTACAGCCACCAAACTACCTTCCTCAGAGCTTGCATGTAATTTTGAGAGAGACCCTTAGCATTTAGTAACCCTCCTGCCACAGCAAGCTGGCTGCCTGATTGCCTCATCAAGAGGTAAAATGAGCACTGGAAAAGGGATGTGGTGGGACAGAAGGAATACCAACACTTAAAAGCCAAGTGGAACTTCATAAAAAACAGGACCCCAGAAAGTGCTGGAAATGTAAGTTACTTTAGAGTTCTTTACAACACAAACATGATGATAAGAACAAGCCTAAAACTACTTCTCACTGCTGAATATACTGTAATAACTCATTATTTACCACTGGACACCCAAATCCTGCAGAAATTATGGGCTTGCAGGCAAACCTGGGGCCTGTGAGGAATGCCTAAAGATGTCTGAATTAGAAAAAATATGTTTAAAATCTCATGTGGACAGAACTCTCCCCACTGAATGCCTTTAGAAGCCTAGGCATAAATTATTCCAACAAATGTCAACTGCTGGAGACCACAGGGGATCTTTTTTCAAGGATTTTTATGAAATATTAAGTGTCACTTAGTGCAACTGTGTGATCTTGGTTGCTTAACTGAATTCAGGGGATTAATTTCCATTCAAAGATACTCTCTGGGATTGAGGAAAAAACAGTCAATGGACTAATACGAGGCACGCTAGCAGGTCTAGGTTGGAAGGGTGAGTTATTTGGGCTCAATGACGTTTGAATATATTTAACTGTGCATTTCTGTAGGTCAATCAATCTTACTATGCCTTGTGGGCTGGTAGCCAGCATGTGAGGAAGGAACTTAATTACTCGAATAGGCTGACTAGAGAAACTTAAGACAATGGTATATGTAACAGTTATAAAATAAAGTGTCCTTTGCCCTGTGGGTGTTTGGACACAAAAATGAAGAGGTCAAAATCAATGAGTAGACAAAACTCTCCTCTGAATTCTGTGATTCAGGGAAGAAATTATGTACCAGGCACAAAAGACTTCCAGAAGACTTTGACTCACTTCCTAAAAGCTGACCATTTTCCTAACAGGCTAAACCATGCAGAATGATATGTTTATTATTTTGGCTACAGCTATTTTCTGTCCTATTTAAAGTAAAGGGTAATTGTGGTTAAAGTCTCAGAAAATCTGAATGTCTTCTCTGAACTAACAGAAGTGCATTGGAGAGTGCATTGTAAATCCAGCATAGCTAAACATTCATGAAGCATTGCAGAGCCCAGGTATCATCAATAGTCCTGGGAATCAAGTGAGAAGTGAAACATTGCAGACAGGGAGCCCATGCACTGAGGATTACTGCCTGCTCAAGACAGCCTCTACAGCACGTCTGTAATAATTAAGGACCTCATCTGTATCTAGCCAGTGCTGTGACATACCTAAAAATGCCTCTGTTGTTTTATTAACCACCTATATTTTTGATTTATCTGTTCTTATAGGGGAAAGTGGCCCTAGAAAAAGCACTTGTGCATGTTTTCAAGCTGGAGATCAAAATAGTAAAAAAATACTAAAGAAGTAGTCATGTCCAGTATGTAATGGTTTTATCTATTTTAATTTTATAAGTGTGTAGGAAATCCCTATAAGCAAAATTTTCCTCAGAGTCATGCATTGTGAATATATGGATATAGTTGAGACAGATCACAGAGGACCTTCCTAGGTTGTAAAATTCAGGTGCAACTTTTCGTTCATATCTAGTATAGCTTTGTAAACATCCAAACTGTGTTTTACTTCCACTGAGATGGTGGCCATATTATGCTTTTTATTTGAATGCATTGCTCTTGCTGACACGCATCACCAACCAGCATGCTGGTGATAGAACTTTGTAAGAGTTGCTTGTAATAGGAATTCTACTCTTCCTATTGCTCCCTTAACACCCAGACATACACCATCACTCTACTATACATCCAGGATAACACGTAATACTGTTGCATTGAAGTCTGACAAAGAATAACGCATTTCATCTTCATAGTATATGTCAAACACATCATACAGTGCAGCATTTAAATGACAGGTGCATGCCCACGCTCTCACATACCTCCACTATTAGCTAAAAGTCCCCTACTTACAGGAAAGAATTCTAGAGTTAGTAAAAAATGATCAGAACTCTGTTTGGTTTTGCCTATAAAATAACTCACATGCTTTTTAAAATTTAGTTTTGTATTCATAACTGTGTTTAATTTTTATTATATGCAGGTCAGAAGGCAGTTTGATAAATGTAGAAATGGTACATTTTGTACTCCTCCACTGCAACTATGCAAAAATGTTATCAGGCAATTAATTTTTTCATTAAGAAGGCCCTAAATATTTTTCCATTTTCATTATCAAGATATTGTGCTCCATAGCAAGAGAAAGTAATTTTTTTTTGATTGTGTAAAAGCAGGCTCACCTCTTTATATTTACCTTTTCTTTAATATTTTATTTTCAATAATAAAAAGTCACTTTGACCTTATTAGAGAAACAAGGACCATCTACCTAGCATTGCACGGCAGTAAACACGCATGCAAACTGAATCCAAAAGCAGTTAGTGAGTGTATGAGGAGTCTGTTTCCTTTATGCTCAGCTTGTTCCAAGTCGGGGGTCGCTCCTTGCATCTGTACACACATGTGCAGACACACGCAAACCCCCGTGTGTGCTCACATCTGAACTCTTAGTGCCATCGCTACGTCACCCCACAATTAGCACTAATCCTAAAGGTAAATTCCAAGGATTGGCTGAAAGTAAGGTGTGCTTCTACGCACCTTAAAGTCCCAGAGAGGGATGTAAAGGCATGAATAAATTATGATGTGCTACAAAAGTTGCCACTTGTGTTAGCCCTGGGACACAAACCAGGCACCTGAGCCCCCAGAGCACATGTGTCCCACAAACACAGCTGCTCTTTGCCATAACAGCCACTACTCTCTGGAGGGGATGACCTGCTGGAGATTAGGCCCATTCAGACCCCTTCTACTGGGATCACATCCAGCTTCAGCAGAAATAAGTTGTTTTCAAAAAAACTTTGGGTCTATACCATGCTAATGGCAAAATACCAGAACTTTAATTCTTCTCTGAGCTTTCTATGCCACACTTCACAACTGACTGGCCACCTCTCAGGAAACAATGAAATGCATTTGTGTAGCAGATGTCAGAAACAATACTATCACTGACACAACAGCGTTTCTGAGAGATCATGAAAGCATAAATGAGTAAGAGAAGGTATATCCTAAGGTTCACCTCTCTCTCCAGTCCAAAATGGAAGATTTTTTTTGAAGCATGCTGAATTTTAAAGTTACCCTTTGAGAAATTTTTGCTATCCTAGATAAAATAATTTATAAATCAATTAAAAATGCAATGGGGAGAAAAAGTATCAAGCACAAAAACAAAACACCCAAAAAAGACCTAGACTTGTACACTGTTAGTCATCAATCTTGGTTAACTCCTAAGATGCACACGTTTTGCCCTGGCTCTGCAACAGGACTAATCTCAGATGGCCAGAGTCTTCCATAACTGCAGAGAATGTTCAGTGAGTGTAGCTTTGGCCGCCCAACCTTTACCCTTTTCATCTCACTTTCTCTGTTAGCACTGGTATTGATTTAATTAATGAAGTAAAATACATTAGCATTATAAAAGAAAGTGTTAAAAAATGCCAACACTCATATTTACTTATGAATCTTTCTGTAGACCAGTGAAGGACATTCTGATTCTTTTTTGTAGCAGGAGATAATCTCTTTTAAAACAGAGTATCTCTTTTACTGAAATATTACACTGTACCTTGTTTGTTCTGTGTAAATACACATTTCAGCAACTAACTTTTGGTAAGTCAGGCTTGCACAAAGAAAGAACAGTGTTCAGGTCTGTTCTGTATTTGCAGCTAATTTACACAAGAGCAATGGAAAAGCTTCCATTTGACCTGAATCTAATTCATTGGTCAGAGTACATACTTTGGGGGGTTTTTTGCCATATTTCTTCCTAAATGCACACTGTAAAGTCATCATGATTCCTAATTAGATGAAATATAACAAGATGTATAATTACCTTCTTTGCATCTGTTCATACATACACATTTCCTCATCAGTGGAGATTCCATTACTTGGCCTTTAAATGTGGAAGTTTTTTAATTAGCAATGAAATGCTCTTTTTACTTCACTTAGTTTTAGTTGCTTTTTTAATATACCACTGTGCCTTTGGTTTCCCATATCCATGTCCTTTCCTTAGATTTTTGAGGCCTATGATTTTCTGTGGTGGTTTCTAAGATAAATACTCCCTCA
Source organism: Origma solitaria (assembly GCA_013397895.1). Taxonomy (NCBI): domain Eukaryota; kingdom Metazoa; phylum Chordata; class Aves; order Passeriformes; family Acanthizidae; genus Origma; species Origma solitaria. Next base: position 868,784 of record VZRL01006572.1, read on the forward strand.
GGAAAAGATGGTAAACATCGAAGCACAGTACAGAAAATGTCAAAAACAAGCATTTCTCTGTATCTGATCTGTTTGGTTTCCTACTTACAATCAATAAGAAGAGCACATGTTCCATTTCCACTGTCAGTGTGAAATAGGGCAGATCCCAGAGCACATTTTCTTTATATTTAACCAAAACCTGACATTTTAATAGAGATGATTCCTAAAGGTTTTATGTACTAGACATGAGGCATTTCATTTCATCTGCCTTTTCTGACAACTTTTTTAACTCCCCTTGAAACAGACTTAAGCAGGAAACTTTCAATGTTTGTGTATTTTATTGCTTTCACATTTGTTTGTGTACAATCACATTAAGAGCTGAAAGAGGCATGAAAATCAACAGCATCCATGACTTTGTGCCAACTTTGAGAGCACTCTAGCTCGGGCTAGAGTTTAAAAAGCCAACAAATGCCCTCTTCCTCTTTATTCCTTCAGTGTCCTCTACAAGAGGAGGATTGATTTCCTAGTAGAGTAGTTATTCTGAAATTTTAAAAAATTTACTGGCCCAGAACAAAAATGGGATGTGGATTTTAAACTGCAAATTAAAAAAAAGGATTTAGTGTTTTGATATTTAAGTATAGTTTCAAATTAAAAATTAATTTAATTAGCAGAAAAATAAACAGAAATTTCAAATATGTATTTTAAAAATACCAAACTTAGCTTGTAAGTATTTTAGCATATAAAAAAGGTGATGCTTATAGCAAGTGCCTTAGGGTTGCCATGTATGTAATTCATTTGGACTTTTTTATCCATCTTCTGTGACCTAACCCATTTGAAAAGGGTGTTGTGGCCTATTAAGATATTCCAGTCCCCCAGTTGCTTTCTTGCAAAATAAAATGGGTTGCAATATCACAGCTCAGCCAATTTTTCCAACTGAAATTTTAATTGACAGTGTAAGTGAAAACACCTAAGTTCTAATCACTGCAAGGCATTGATTGACTCAGTCTGAAGTTGTGCAAAGATTTCTGGTTAGGAGCTCAAAGATGAACTTTATTGCCACAGTGACAAGGGCTTGGATGTCATTGAGCCACTTCTTTCTTGGAAGATGAGAATGGAAAAAAAGCAGCCAAGAGAGGAAATGACAAAAAAATAGCAGAGCCTGGCTACACACTGCAGCAGCTGATGTTGACAATTCCTTCCAGAAGCAAAGGTTTCTGCTCATCTCCTAACTGTTTGAAGCAGGGCACCATGCCATACCATCACCTGCCTCCAGAGCAGCATCAGACACCAGATGCACTTTCCAGGACATTGCTGCAGAACAAAGTCATTTTGTTGCTGCCTGCCCTCTCCCTTCTCAGAAAACTATGTTCCTTGTCTTTAGAGCTGGCTCTCCTCCCTCTTAGGAATTGGGAATCGGACACTGAGAGGTAGGTAGACAGGTAGAAAGCATTAATTTATTTAATAAAGCAGCTGTTTGCTTCGAAGAATTGGGATCAGCCACTTTATAAACTCAATGCTGTTCAGAGTTTCAAATGATGCCTGGCTTTGCAGCCTGTACCTGCTACAATTGATGGCTCCATTGCCAGGATTTCAGTTCTCCATTCCCCAGCAAATGTGCTTGGCTCCACATTGCCATCTTCACTTTTCAGTGCACATTTATATTCGTCCCCACCTGTGATGGAACTACATTTCATTGTAAAGGACAACAGCTTCCATAAAATGGAAATATTTCTCAATTTGATTAATTATCTATTCACTTACAGGCTTTTTCCAGATGGCCTCCAATCTGCAAGATCATGAACAACTTTTCCTTTCAACCTTAAGTATACTACAGCTAAGCACGCAGTCTCCTTTCCCTGGAAATTTCAAACCCAGATGCCTACTTTTCTGGCACATTTCCTTATATTACATAGTGGTACTTGCTCTCACTAATGATGTATGTCAGGCACACAAAGCTGCAAGCTTCAGGGCATTAAATGCAGCAATTCTGAAGTGTTTTGTCTTGCCAATCTCTTATAATTAGATCATGACAATTGCATTTATGTAAAGAGTAAATCACATCTTCAGTCTTTGCCACTTTATTACTAACCATTCTGTCTCTGTTTTCTTCTGTTGCAGAAATTTAATTGACTCAGCAGAAATTGGTACATTTTCCTGATGTAGGTCCATTCTGTTTTATAGGTTCATATGCCCAGACTTATGGATATCTATATTGCTATGATCCATAAGAGTTGTGACCCTTAGTACATCATGATGATGTCCTCATTTTATTTTCAGATGGGATAAAGGGGCAGAGTATATAATCTAATTGCACAGTCTGGAAGCAAGAATAAAATGGGAATTTCCCTCTGATTATATCCTCTGACCTAACAATGGCTGCCAAGTACACCCATCCTTGTAAATATTTTCTATTTCTGGTACTGTTGAACACTTGGAGGTATCAGAAATAATAAATGTATGTGTTTGGCACAGATCCACAGGAAGCACTTAAGGCACGTAGACATTTTAGGCTGATTTCTGTTGTATACCAACAAAACAAGTCTCTTTTATTAAGAACTGTGTCTTTCTGGTACATTTGTTATTCAATGCACATTCTTGAATATTTAGTTACACACACGCTCACAAAGAGTTTAAAAGAGGCAGAACAACAAAACACCTTTCTACTACTACACATCAACCAGCTGCTTCTCCATCTGGTGCATTCTGTCTGCGTCATCATAGTCCCAACCACATTTACCTGAGACCTGACTTTACTGAGGTTCCTGAAAACCTGTTTCTTATTGAGGACTTGTGCATGGAGTTATCTCTATCTGCTTCTGCTATAGAATTTCTCAGATAAAATATGACTTTGAATATATGTGCTCATTAGCTTAAGAGTATATTAGTCTCCTATTTTTTCTTATAAATCAAACCCTAGTACAGTGATGAAAAAATCCCCCTGACACCCAAACAATCAGAAATATGCAATGAAAACTGCCTTAACCACTTTTATATATGCCTCCATATAAAAATATAATTTGATGCAAATATGAAAAATGTATCTTGAAAGTTGCAAGAAACCATTAAAAGGCTGCACAGTATTAGAGGTGCTGAGATGGAAATGGAGATTGAGAAATGCTTTCAGATCATGCTCCTGTGGCGGACACCACAGGGAATTAGGCACCTTGGACCCTGGTGACACACAAAAACAGGACTCTGCTTCTGTCCCCACCCTCCTGCATTGCAACCAAAGTCAGATCTGAAGAAGAGGCAAAGGAATCTTTGGCAGCAGGCCATCCTGCACTTAACAGAAGTTAAAAGACCTAAGTTTCGTGGCATTTCACTATTCTTCGATAAGAAACAAACTTCACATGGATCCTCACATTTTCCTCTGGATAGCTACCAAAATAAACAATTAAACATCACTTTTTTAAAGAATTTCTCCAATGTTCCTCCTTTAACTTTTGACACTAATTGGCTGTGGGCTTTTCAATGGTGAGGGAGACAAGCAAACTGTCACCAAGGTTGGCTCAAATTTTGAATTAATATAAGAAAAGGACTGTCATGTAAGCAGTATCATAAGAGAGAAAACTAAATGATGAAGATAAGTACAATATATATTTGCTTTCTAGGACCCTGATAGCCATACTTAGAGCACTCTATCCCCAAAAATTCTCAGAAAGTTAGTATAGAATATGTATCTCAAAACTCGACCCAGAGGTTGTTTCTTTCACACTTATGAATGTAAATGATGTTTGCATCCCGCATGGATTCTTTCTAATTCCATTACCTTCATCTATTTCAGGTTTAAACTTACATAATTATGTATGCATAATATTTATATTCATACTTCCTTTTCAAAAACTGCCTTATTCTCCAAAGCTTGTTACAATATTTTGAGAAATAAAGAAACCCAGAAGATTAAAATAAATATTTACTTTTAAATGTGGTGATTCTAAAATTCTAATGCATGTTCATCTGGAAAATGGGATATCTGTTCTAAAAAGGTCTATTTACATCATAATTAGTAAAGGGTATCAGAATGTATAATGAGTAACTATAAAAAAGGCTAATATTTACTCAATTTCATAGAAGAAAATCAATAGATAGACACAAGAAGAGATTCAAAATTCAAAAAACTGAATTCTTTAGATTGTTTAGTTAATTTTGTTTAAATTTTCAAACCCAAAAACTTTTCCAAGAGATGGCTATCTTGTCAGTAGCACCAAAGAAACTAACAGGCTTAGTTGTTTTATGTGTTTACCTGTAACAGACAGGCCATTGTTTTTATCGCAACATAAGACAACAAAATGAACAAAATGCCAGAATTCTCAGATTAATGGAGGAAATCATGAGAACTTGCTGTTTCTATCTTTGCATTAGATTTCAGGCCGTGACTTCCTTCCAAGCTAACAGTCTATTACTGAAGTTTTTACATTTTAATGAATAAATTTTGTGTCACGGTTAGCATAATTAATAATAGACATAAAGCTCTAGTCATCTCCTTCTTTCTAAAAAGGTTACATCTCCACAGTATTAAATTTCAAAGTCTTTTCTTAATATGAGCTCGAAATCTTGGTCTTCAATTATATGAAATCAGAATAAGTTCCTCATGATTTTTTTGTGTTCCCATTAAACTGACAGATAATACTGAGATGGGAGCAGAGTCAGAGTACGAGGCATCTTTCTCTCTGCTTGGGAAATTGTTTTCTGCATTTTAGCCTGCTGACGTCCTCAAAAAGATGCCTTGTAATTCCACATGCAAAGGTGCAATCCTTTCACAGCAGAACTACAGTCAGGGAGGTTCATGCATTCTATTAATCAGGGTGAATACTGAAAATACCCAGGAGGTGACAGAAAGTTCGTGTGTATCTTAAATAGCCCAAGAAGTGAACAATAACCCCTAAGAGTGGTTAGTGTTCTGTACCTGATCTCTTTTCAGTGTAATTAATTGGAATTTTTTCTCTGTCTTGAACAGTAGCAGTTCTGGGCCCTGCAGTCTCTAAATGAACCTGCTGTAAAATACTTTCTAATTTTTTTCCCATTAGTGAGAACATACAAATATTAAACCTAAATGTTTCACCTGAGTGATTTTGTTCAATTCTGCTACACTAAAAATAAAGAGATTATTTGCAGTGGATCTAAAACTTGATTAGCTCTAGCTCACAATCAGTTTTTAAAGGTACAAAAGTACCTCATTAGACACATGTAGTTGAACCTTTTAGGATCACACAATAATGGGAACTGGATATCATGGGTTCTTACAGGAGTTTTATGCATGTAAGTTTGAAATCGTTAGAACTTATTTTTAAAATAACTGAGATGTGCATGTGCAAAGAACATTCACAGGGAAAAAAAAAGAATCAAATCAAACCAAAATAAAACAAAACAAAAAAAGTACATGTAAATGCACCGTGAGAGTTTCCTTCCCCAGAAAAATACATGTTATTCTTGTTGAAGAGCTGCAGATGCAGAAGTAAAAATTAACATCTATCCGGGACTCCTTGTAAAATGGCTGCTACAGGCATAAACCTGAGGCAAAATACATTCCATAATCTAGCCTCCATTAGTTAGATCATTAGCAGATTTTGTAAACACTAGCTGTAAGCATATTTATGAGGTTCTTTATTCCCTTCTACTGCTTAAAGAAAAGGATTTTATTAATGTGTTCCACCAATAAACACTTTTTTAAATGTATGAAATTTTTGTTCAAAAGAAAATACAAGTATTGCAAAAACTTTTTTTAAGTTAGGCAATAACACGCTATTTACACTTTTTCTTTTACTTAAAGCCAGGATCAAAATACTTGTGGTCTATACAAGTGCTTTCAACATTTCACACTTAGCAAAATGGGGTGAGAATGTAAACAAGCGTATCTAAATGAGTATTGTGAACTTACTAGTTTGTATATTTTGCAAGTTTGTTTGAATTTGTTGCTTTGAACTAGAATGGCGTGATTTATATTGAAGAACCCCCTTGAAAATATTCTTTGTGAAGTGCTTCCAATATAGGAAAAAATAACCCCCTCCCTCTCACCCTTGTCTTACATACATTACAATATTTTGTACCTTCTCCTCTTTATCCAGCTGATCTGTTATCTTGAGAGGATTGTATTTCTGAAAAGCTAGAAGAAACATTCATACATTGCCCATCGATCACAAAGTTCACATTGAATGTATACGAAATGTTTAATTTCTTGCTCTACAAAATATCACAGCTTCCTTATCACCCCGTTCCACCCTCTCCATCCCTGTTCCCCCTCTCACTGAGATATCTGCACAAGGTTAAAGAGACAAGCTCAAAAAGAACTAAACGGTAGACAGTCCTCTACCAAACACTTGGAAAACAACCAGTCTTATCCCCAGTTAATTCTGAAATGTGGGCAGGTGGTTAGTCCTGTAAGGGCCTGATCTGCAGAGAGTGCAAATCAGTGTCGCTTCACTGGAATACAATCAGAGCAACTTCACACCACCTAAGAATATGCTTTGGGATTTAGTTTAGCTAATGCCTGAGCTAAGAAAAAGCAATCCTTGATTCTTAAAACCAAGGTCAACTTAGGCAAGCAGTAAGTTACTGCTTGCTTTCTTTGTTTATCATTCCCAGTGTTATTTTATCTTTTATTAAGAAAGGAAAGATAAGTGCTTTAAGGTGTATCTTTCAATGCTTAAAGCATTTTACTGGTCTGTGTAGACAACTGATGCTATCGTCAAAGTCAATAATAAGAAAATGCACTCTGTAAATTGTATTTTATCCTCATAGTTTAAGGATTTTAGTACTTTTTAATAGCTGCAGGGATTCATAATGCAGGTGTATGAAAATTAGAATTTCTTCATATATTGCAAACTCTTTATTATGCATGCTATAGGCAAGCAGGAAAAGATAGGTATACCAGTGATTAGGAAGGGATATATTATTGCCCCATTATACTGCACAAACAAGTTTTATGTTTTTCTGCATAGTACTAGAAGCTCAAATTTATTGAGTCACAGAATCTTATCATCACTCAGCTTTTAAATTAAGGCAGCATTCATTGATTTATATCAGACATAAAGAAGTTCCCCTGTCACAATCCTTTCTGATACACAGGGTATAATTCCCATAAAGTATGAGAGTATACAAGTATGCAATATGGTCATTAAGAATTATTTGCATGCATGTAAAAAGAAAACCAAAATATGTTCATTTTTACTGCTAACCTCTTCAAAGTGACAGCTTCTCATTATCTCCTATTACATACTAAAATATTCAACAAAGATGATTGAACAATTTTTGACTTTATAGAGTTTACAGATAAAAAGGAAATGCAATATATCTAAAAGTTAGAAATACATCTATGAGAAAGGGATGCAATCATATCTTCTCTTGTTAAATACAACAGGGTAAAGAAAATTATGACAGAGACTACTTTGATAGATAAAAATTCACTCACTTGTCTGACTAGGAACAAGTAGACATTTTATCCAATTTTCTAATAGTAGTGAACAAATGACCAGGGAGTAAGTTAAAAAAATAGGTAGAAGTGTATGGTTAATTAATTTTCACCTTTTTTGAGGCTGCAGGTTGCACATATGGGCATTCTTATGAGCTCTATTTGTTCCCATGAAGAAAATGCATAGATCAGGGTTACTGTGTGTGTATTCTTGATTGTACTACATATTTACTGGGATCCTGATATTCATGAAGAAAAGTGAACATTTTCAGCGGTGCTGCAGTAAAAAGCACCTGTAGAAAAAGCATCATTGTTTGGTCCTATACTTATAATCCTCCTTCAACACCACATCCCCCAACCCAAAGTAACAACCAAAGCAAAACAATTGTTCATTTGAAACTGTTCAGAAGGTTGGAAAAGACCTCCAAGATAATCAAGTCTGCTATTACTGCTATCGTTTCAAATAACCCAAGTACCATATATGTAAATGTCATATAAAATGGACTCCAGTTAATTTCTAAGAGTGGCTCTGAAATACCCTCTGTGTTTGAAGAAAAGTACATGTGAAAAGAAACATATGCATTGGGGATTTTTTTTCCTAGTAGTTTGATTTGCCATTGCGCTGGGTGCTTGCCATTATTTCTTATTTCAGCTGTCCACAGTTTTCAGGAAAGAATTATGATCTCTGTCATTTAATGCATTGCAATTCCATAAATGTGAGCGGGGATAATTTAATGAATATTCTGATGCTCAGTGGATCTTAGTGGTGATACTGAATGGAACAGCATAGGAATTAGATCAATAAAATTGCAAACATTAAAATTAAGGAAATTGCTTGACAGCTACAGTACTAAGCTCTTCTAAGTTATATTTTGGTCTCATAAAATACCCTTCATGCTATTTTAATTAACAAAACTGTTATCTCTAATTTCATTAAATAAAATCCATGTGCCTATTATTCAGGTTGAAAAATGGTGGAAGTCCCTTAAATAAAGGAACAACTTGAATAGAGTAAAAAAAAATGCTCTATCTATAGTGATTATATTAGCTCTTCTATTTCTTTTCAAAGTCAATTCAGTTAGTTTATCCTGCATGGAAAACAGTATTTAAATTAACTTAGCTGTCTTTGCATAAAATATGGTGTGAGATGGTTATGTGAACTTTCCAGCAGACTGGCAAAAACAAAAACAGCAACATCATTTATATTTTAGTAATGACATATATATTTCTGTAATCAATATTCCAGCATTGTTTCATTTCAAAAGAATTTCCTTTTTTTGGATTTCTTAGAGATGAGCAGTGAAGGAATAAGAGAGGTGCTTTATTATACCAAAGGAGAGAGAGAGCAGCACTATATTATACCTCAGATTCTTGGTATTTCAGCTAAAATTGTCTTTTATTCTTTTTGGTGGAAGTTCAATTGCCATGGTGTATGGTCTTGAGTTATAAATAAGTGTATGGGGAGTCTTGTAGAACATCTTTCTGACACTAAGACATTTGCATGCCACAATTATCAGAGTCAAGCTGAGTTTTGCTGGTTTTCCTCTGATAATCTGGAAAAAAATTCAAAGGACCTCATGATAAATTGTAATACTCCAAAGCTGAGTATAACCAGAGTTCCTGGAAAATCCCATGCTGATTTACCTGATATTAGGAAGAATATATGCAAAAAGATGATGAGAATAAAAACTTTTTTCATCACTAGCCTAACTCCACTCTTTGCTAATGGTCCTGGAGTTTGACTATCTTTGCTAATATACAGCATCTGGATAACTTATTATCTAGGGTATAGATTTTGCTATTGGACCTGATTTGACTTTTACTTCACTCCATTAATTTGGAGACACTAGTGGAAATCATACCCTTAACTTTATAGGTGCCTTCCAGTGCTTCTTAATAATGGTGTTTATTATTTTCAAATAAACCACTGCTGATCAAATTAACAACATATCTAATATTAATTTACACATTTTCTCACATTAAGAGAAAAAGTAAGAATAAATCATTATTATAATACATGATTTGAAGCAAGCATTTTATCCCATTGTTCTATGCACCTATTTAGACTCATATTTTCCAAGTTTTATTGGAATTTCTTTCAAACCAGTTTTAACTCTGCACTTGTGTCTTCACCTGGTGGACCTTAAAATGAGGAAAAACAAAATGCACAAAATGCATAAGTGCTTGAAATTCTGATGCAGCTCAAACACATCTATGCCTGTATTTCCTGTCTCAAAATGTTTTTACCTGCACAGAACCTTTTACTGACAATTTAAAAGATAGGATTTAGAGAATTAAGTAAAATATATGCCTTAAAACCCAATTCCATTTCCTAAGTTGCACAGAATACTACCCTACTCTTTCATGAAATATCATATTGTGTTTGTCATGGGGAGCAGAAGTGATAGGAGAAATATTTTGCTTCATTTTCAGCACAGATCACATAAACCTAATTAGAATAAATATTCTTATATGAGTTCATGACAAGATTTTTCATGGGCAGTTAAGAAAATATGTAGACAGTATGTCTCACAGAAAATATTTGCTGAGATTACTCTAGTTTTTATTTATTTTTGCATAATTTACATATAATTTAGACTACGTTTTGTTCATATATAGTAACAGGAATCCAAGTTGTATGAGGGCTTATTCATCAAGTCATTTGTAGTTACTCTTCACGTGGTGTATTCATCTGTCCAGGTGAACTGTTCGCTCCAGATTTATATCTGATAAAATATAGATTGGCAATTGACAACCACGACATGTCTTTCACATAAATTGGGTGGCTCACCCTGGGTAACAGTTTAATGGTAGCTAAAAAGGATAACTCTCATAAGAACCACCATGGTTTGTGTTTTTGCACAAGAAGTGCAAGTGAATATAACAGTTTGAGGTCTTTCTTGAATTATTTTTACAACTTTAGGTGAACCACCATATCACTGCAAGTGATTTAGTACACTTACACTAGGAAACGCGGAAAAATTTTAGGTATTTTCAGTATGTTAAAAATAATTTTAAGAGGAAACTTGTGTCACTAATAACACAAGATTTTGTATTTAAGATTTCTCCTGATGACAGAATTATCTGTCTTGAAATATGGGAAACACATTTCGAAAAACCCAAACAATTGAAAAAAAAACCCAAAACAAACCATAACCCATTTTTATTTTAATGCCTGCCTAGCAGGTTAGGAGATAAAAAACAGGCATTTTTTCCCCTCCCTGATAGATACAACTGCAGATTTACAGAACTGTGCACTTTCCTTTTAGAGGCAGCATTTCAACTCTGTCAATACACAGAATACTGAAAGCAATGAAAGAATTTAAAAAAAGAAAAAAAAAGAGGGAGAAAGGAAGCTGGACAGCTGTTATTTTTGGTTAAGGATATTACAGTTTATAAAGAAAGCTCTCAGAGAAGAATGCAATGTTTATGTGCACATTCCTTACAGATGATAGTCATTAAAGAGAGGCTTTGTGGTTAACCCCTGTCAATGGGAATGTATGGATTCTGGTAGGAAAAAGAATTATATACTACCACAATTTGTAGGAAAGTTTTATTTTTAAAGTATTGACTACATGGTTGATGAAAAAAGATGTTTGAGGAGTGCAGTAGTGAAGTGAGGATTTGTTCTTGCTCCTCCTCAAATCAGTAGATTAAATAAGCCCCTCTGATTTAATAGAAGAAAATCTAGTTTAGGAAATTTTATGTCAAAGTTAGAGAGCCTTTTCTAATTTCATATTCAATTTACAGTACATTTCTATAGCATGAACTTAGGATACTTTTTAAAAAATTCAATTAATTTTAAATGTTTTACAGTAGCTTCTCTAGGTCAGAAAGATATTTTGACAAATATCAGATGTTTGACTATTATGATTCACCTACAGTTTACAGCTTAATAAATTATTCTGTAGTAGAAGCCAAATCAGACACACATAATTATTTAAAATTGTAGAATAATAATCATTACTGTCTCAAGTAAATCATAATATTACATTAGAAACATTAGAAAAAATGTTTCCCTCCTCTGTTTGATGGATTGACTTCCTGAAGAAAAAATAAAATAAAATCACAATCACTGAATGAATGAATGTCAGAATCAGGGAAAGAATTGCCTTTGGAGTTTTCATAAAAATTTGACTTTCCAGCAGTTGTATAGCCTTTCTGTCATTTCAATTAAGATGAACCAGTATAAAACAATTTGCACTGTATTCCACATAATTGCATGTTGATGCACCTCTCCCAGAAGTCTTACACATACCTAATCTTAATCAGATGGTAATAAGCTTTAAAGACAAAGAAGCTGATATATGAAGTTTAATCTCTTCTTGTGTCTTAAGAAGGACAATCAGGGCTAAGTTTCAAAAAGACGTTTTAAAAAGCCACGTAATGAACTGTAATGTGGCGGAAACAGTCATTTTTTGCAGACAACAACGCAACATATACAGATATAGGCATGCACAAATCCAGCTATTTCGTAGGAACAAATAACTTGCCCAGCTTTAGTTGCATGTGACATTGCATAACAGCAGAAATCATGCTTGAGCAGAATTTCAAAAAATGCCAAAAGCAAAACTGAGATTCTGCTTTTTAAAATTACTAGAATACCTCTGACAGATCATCTAATGTTCTAGGATTCTCATTAAGTGGGTGCATTCTGAAATGTTCCTAAGTCAATTGTCCCATTCTCAATGAAATCAATAGCAATCAGTGCTGATGCTGTAAAAAAGACTCAACCTTATTTAGGCAATTTTTCAGTTCTAGGTGCTTTCTTCACTGAAAGGGTGGTTAAGCATTGGAATGGGCTGCCCAGGGAGGCGGTGGAGTCACCATCCCTGGAATTGTTCAAGAAATGACTGAATGTGGCACTTAGTGTCATAGCCTAGCTGACAAAGTGGTGATTGGTCAAAGGTTGGACTTGGTGATCTTGCAGGTCTTTTCCAAGCTCAATGACTCTATGATTCTACTCTGTGATCTCCTAGTCCCTAGTGCAGCATCTTAACCTGACTGTGAGGGGCACAGCAGAGGGGGCAAGTGGCCAGCTGCTGGGGATGTCACTGCTGGTGGTCTGGAGACCTTTTCATTGTCAAAGATCACAGTAAGTTAAACAAACTAAATATATAATGGGTTTCAATCCAGCTCGTATTATACATTTGCATATGGTGTTGATACAGGCCCAGATCCTCAGCTGTTTTAAGTGGGTATCTGTGAAGAAACATGAACTTGGAGCTGCCTTGATTTACACTTGAAGTGTGTTTGGGTTTGGATTGATCGCTTGATCGCTTAGGGTTTTTGTTCAGTTTGTGGGGGATTTTTGTGTTGTTGTTTGGGTTGGTTTTGTTGGATTTTTGGTTTGGGGTTTTTTTTGGGGGGTGGAGTTGTCTTTCTCATTTCTTTTCCCATACCTCTGTTTTTTATATCTTTAGTCTCCCCATCTCCCCAAACCTTCTCTTTACCCTATTGACCTTTATTTGGGCATTACATGTTGTTGCAGGATGTGAATTAAATTAATATTTAAACCTCAAAAGGTAATAATCCCATTTGCAAAGACTTTGTTTAGACCTCATCTAAAATCAGCAAGAGTAGGATATATGAGACTGGCAAAAAGACTTAATGAGGACAAACTTAATAATATACAACTATGTGAAGGGTTAGTGGGGGAAGTGAAGATATGAACCAAGAATGAACTCGTTTTTATTGCTGTATTCAAATATATAATGTATGCATAAGCTAAAATGATTAACACTGACATGAAAGGGGAAAAAAAAGGGAAGGGTTTAAAGTTTGTTGAGACAGAAAGAGATGTCTGACAATTTTGCATACAGCAATTATTATTCGTATTCTAAACACAAAATAACTGTATTTTATCAATTCCTCCGTACATGAAATAGAAAAATGCTGAGAGATGGGAAGGAAATGCCTTGGTAAAGAACATCCCTCAGTTACAAATGTAACACTGCATTACATGGTGTTGCTGCTTAAAACAAAAGAATTATTTCAAATCCTTTCTGCAGTTTCTAAAAGGCCTTTAACTGTATTATCACCATCAGACAAATCACTTTTTTTTTTTTGCTAACTGGAAGATGCAACTTTATAACTGAATTAAAAAGCTACCGTGAAACAATGATCCAGAGCATTGTCTAAAAGCGTTTGTTAGGACAGTCTTTCATTCTGTACTTGTACATGCTCAGGGCACAGTTTTTGGCAGGGACTAATGGAAGATTGCACTTTGATTGCTAAAGATAGCTACAAAAACGAGAGAGAAAAATTTGAAATGCCTTTTTGTTGCAAAAAGTCAGTGCACAGTGCTTTGCGGTGGGAAAGAGTAGCTTTTAAAATAGTAAGATTTTAAACAAAACAGTAAGATGCAGATGAGGGTGTGTACTCTTACAATCTACCCTCTTAAAAGGCAGAGCAGAATGATAGCATGAAATTTGAAAACTTAAAAATTAACTAAGAAAGGATGAAGAAAATGTTCTTCCTCAGAGAAAGCAGTTGATGAAAAAGGAGATATCTGCCATTTTACACCTGGGTAGTAATTAACCAGCTCTTAGTCCCTACAACCATACTTACAGCTTAATCAGACTTGCAAATCTTGGACTTCTCAGGCTTTGCTAACTTCTTCTATAACCAATTAGTTGCGAGTAAGCACAGACTCCAAATCTTTGATTACTTCTCTTGTTTAACTAACCTTGTATTCAATTCTTAGAGAGGTCTCTGGAAATGTAAAGAACATGCCTTACATCTTTCCATCATGATGCACTTTATTTACCATAAGGAATTTCACTAGTGTTCACTTTCTGAACATAAAGAAATATACAAATATTTTTCTATTTATATAGCTCTTTACTTAAATATACACATATATGAAGATGTAGTTATACAGTAAAAGATATGTATAAAGCATTTCTGGTAATCAAATATCAACTAGAAGAGGAGGAGATAAAATAAAACCTAAAAAATCAGATCTCTCCTCATACTGAGGAATAGCACAGTTTGATAATAACAGAGAATGGTGGAACTATACTGGAAAACCAAGACTGTAAATTAGACTGGGTGTTTCAAAGACAGGCAAGGGACTGAGCTATAATCCAAGTTTTGAAGGACCTGACCCATGCAGCCTCGCTCAGGTCTCAGCAGTGGAAAATGTTCCCATCCAGAACCTGTATGGTTTTTCATGCAGCTCAGATGCTGAAGAATATGAAATAGGATTAAGATGTGTTTCTCCAGTTTTCTTATAGTTCTATTTCTTTTTCTCTTCTGAGAATTGCCCCCAGACAATTCAGGACATAAAGAAGCAAGTTCCTGCTCATTGTAGAGAGACACTGTCTCTGAAGTTTTGCTACCACACGATGATCCCTTCTTTACTCAGTGCAATTTGAGGAGATCACCACGGCAAATGCCATAGATCTTGAGAATGGAAAGAGTGCAGATAAAAAGAATGGAAGACAGACCCAGATGATACACAGCCTTTACAAAATACCCAATAAATGAAAACATTTTTTCTAAAAATCCCAAATATAAAGCCAGATTATCCCGCAGAGTTTAGACATTAGAACCTAATGAAAAGGTAGAGAAACGTCACCTAAAATCAGCTGAAACTAGGACACAAAATAAAACAAATAAACAAACCAAAAAATCCCTTATTCAACCTTCTGTAAACAAGGTGAGTCCAAAAGACTATAGACTCTTGATTTTATAAACCTGAGTTATAAAGCAAGGGCCAAGTTACTGGTATGTCACTTCTCTTAGAAATTATTCTGCAGTTCAGCACAATTAAGTCTTTGCCTTTAAGACATCAGTGGAAAGGAATGGGAGTTATTTGCTTTTTTTCCCTCCCCCCTCAATGACATCTCTTCAATAGCAGACAGGAATTTGCCCTCTGTTTTCAGTTTGTATAACATCATACTGTGCTTAAATAACCTACAGGGTGAAATTCAACCTGCTACAGCTTCAGTTCCTTCAGGAAAATACAGCTATATTTTCCTTAGCAAGTTATTCTTCTGAGGTTTGATACAACATCTGAAATATTGCATTTTAAGGATCAAAGGAAATGTCACCCATGGGGTACAGTGATGCTGAAAAATACAGAAGCCACAGCTCCTCACAGAGGAACAAAGTTTAAATAAAGATACAACAAACCCAACAATGCTGGGTCGCAGGACACTGAGAAAAGTCAAGCAAACACAAATGGGTCATGCACCACTTACAGTCCTACAAACTACACCCAGTATACATCCCTTGAGCAATAATAACTCTAGTCTACTTTTCTAAATGTTCAATGTATGTATTTTCTTTAGACAAAGGAATATCAACAGGGTATGTTTTTTCTCTGGGGAGTTGCTTTTTTCTTTTCTGTCTATCTATATAATTTCTATGCACTATGGAAGCTCTGTTTCAAAATTAAATTCAAGTAAGGGGGAGTAATTAGTCAAATTTCTAAAAGGATCAAGACAATCCACATAGGTCTCAAGTACAGGCAGATAGAGCAGTCCTAGAATGTAAGGATGGAAATCAAATTAAAAAATAGTAAAAATTTACAGAAGATAACTTGGGACTCCTTATCTTAAAACAACTGTGCAAGCAGTACATAATTGATACAAAACACTGGTTTTTTCACAGCAAAGGATGGATCCAATGAATGCATCATTGCTTTGCTTTTGTGTTATCCAATAACAAACATAACTTCTGCAATTGTATCCCTTATTCAGAGGAACAGTGTGTGGATCTATAGCCTGAAAACAGTTCACATAAGCAGAATGCTGTTTGCAAGACTGCTTGGTCAGTCTTCTCGTATTATTCACAATAGACACTTAGGTCACATGGTGCTTTTTTGTGTCTTGGATTATTTGAACTTATTTTAAACAGGAGGATGATAATAACAGGCAATAATTAAGAGCAAATGGTGTTGTATCTACTAGTTCTTTTAAATGTGAAAATCAGATATGTTTGAACTAATTTGTATTTTGAAGACTTAATAAGTTACTTGGATTCCAGCTACACCTTTTTATGTGAGGAGAAAGAATATACTGTCTAGCATTTGGGAAATATTTATTCCCACTTGGAATTAAACAATAGATAGAAAGTCTAAATATCTTACTATTTGTACAAGAGAAGCATGACTAACACTCATTTTTCCCTTCAAAAATCCGATACTTTGTAGAATCATATTCTCAAGATACTGTGAAGTCTGTGCTTCCAGTGAGACTCTTCACCCTTGAAGATCTTCCTTCTAATTAAACTTTATATTAACAACTGAAAGCAGACAGGCTTTCCTGCTTTCAATTACATGAAGTTAGCAATTCACTGACTATATGCACATTAATTTACCTAGAACTTAATGGAATTTGCCTACCCAGTTTCAACTGATACTCACATTTGCAGAGCTATGCTGAAACTCCATTCACATTCCATATATTCTTGCCTGGTGAAAAAATAGTTGCACATGCATGTGATTGCCTCTTTGGATCCCTTTCAAAGCCTTCTTTAGGAATCTGAATACGCCCTTCTGTGGGAAAACTGCAGACACAAAAAAAGGAATGAAAAACTTTTTAAGACCATCCTTCCTCCCAGAAGTTTCTCGGAACGTGATTGAGGGCTTCAGATATTAGGGATCCTAAAAGAGCAGGAACGATCAAAGCCTCCAGCATCAAAACATTTTGGTTTCACCTTTCACTGCACCTCCTACTTACAGCCATTGGTGTAGAAAGAGCAAAGCACAGAGACGGAGGAGATGCAGTTCTGGGAAAGATGTTTAAATGGGTGTTCCACCCTGGAGGAAGCCTGGCAGAAAGGTTATCTAAGTTGTACTATTTTTCTGCTTTGATCCCTGCTGGGAAAATACACACCTTTCACTTTCTCAATGTCTGCTGTCCAGAGAAATTGCAAAGTATCTGCAGCTACAAAAGAATTGTATGTTCTATATATACACGCACACAAACATACTCAAACATACTGAGAACATAAATCAGCAGACACTTACAGTGATTCATTCACTGTGAAATCATACTCTGCCAAATCAGTGAGTTACTGCTGTGCAACTGAAGGTAAATTTCGCTCATCACGGATGATTAATATCTATTGTGTTTGGCAGGATAATGTCAAAGAATAATTGAAAAAAACCCCTGTATACTGTGCATGAACAGTATTGTAAACATCACAGACTATATTATGAAGAGTATCTTTAAAAATTTAGTTCTGAACCACTGAATTTTGGGAACAGTGAAAGAAGTCAAAGCAATTGTTGGTTACAAGAAAATTTTCATTAGAAAAGTAGGTTTATTGTATGCTTCCTTTCATACCTAGATCAAAGGAGCATGTGACATGCCTCATGATTATAAATAATATTATGTTTGTCTCCAAGGTGTTCACACATCCCAAGGGAAGTGGCAATATAAATCAATTGCTGTAGAGGTGTGAAGTATAATAAATGGATCTTGGTGCACCAGCTATTACAAATTAACTCTCTGCATGTTTTACTGATTGGTATGAAAGCATCTGTACTGACTTATACATGTTGCTCAGGGAAGTGCATATATGCTCTGCCTGCTTATGAGCTGAATTACTGAAAAGCCTTTGGAAGAAGAGTGCTTCTCAGACCTCACACAGCATAAATAGCTATGAAGAGGTCAGACATTTAACCTCTTTCCTGATGCATTAACTGTAGGTATCTGTGGTTTTGCATTTGGAAGGAATGAAGAAAAAACAAATTGTTCATCCATTGTTATTAATCATTTACAGTGAAGTAACTATCCCACATTAGTGTGAGCTAAATCTAACCAATGTGCAATTAATTAGATGTGAGGATCAAAGCTGGTTGTTCCTTCTGATGTATTATTTTTATAATATATTTTTAAATGTTCTGTCTTTTCTTTTTATGCCATCAAAGAATAATAGAATGACATGTGACGTGATCATAGATGTTCATACTGAGTCAATACAACACATGCAGAGGTTGAAGCAAAATAAGAAATTTTGTACTAATTTATTCCTTATGTAATTTACAGAAAATTCTGATAAAGAAGGTAATGTAGAAGGATGTATATTTATTTCTATGAACTTAGCTCATGGGTTAGGATTATCAGGGACATTTAAAGAACAAAAATGCCCAGCATAAAAATTAAATAAACAACTGGATATTCATGAAATCTGTGTGAGGGGAGTTTTTTGTTGGGTTTTTTTTTTTTTTTTTTAATAGGGGAGGGTTTATTTTGGTTTTAGGTTGTTTTGGGTTTGGGTTTTTTTGGCCAGGGAATCCAAAACATCACAGCTTTATTACTTTCCCATTTTTTTAATATCAAAGAAAGGGCACATTAGTCCAAGTGGTTCTCATTATGTGCTTGGAATATGATTACAGAAAATCCCTTCATGGCAGTTCATGCTTTGCAGGCCTTGGATAGTGTTTGGGAGTGCAGATGATCCTGGGACTATCTGATTTAAAAGCCATCTCTTGATACCTTAGTTATTAACAGAAGAATATAAGAAAGGTCTTAATGGATCCATCTGGCCCAGTATTCTGTGGTCTAACTGAGAATGATAGAGATGCCAAGGGAAGAATTAATTAGAAGTAATTAAAAGAATTAATATTAGGTAGCAGCAGAACAGGTGGGCCCAGAGGGTTGTGAACAGTGGCACAAAGTCCAGCTGGAGGCCAGTCAGGGTACACCCCAGAGGCTAACACTGGGGCCATTGCTCTTGAACACATTCATTAATGACCCAGTCACTCGTCACCGAAGACAGGCTGAGGGCTGGGACTGCTGTGCCTGGAGAAGAGAAGGCTCGGGGGGACCTTATCAATGTGTATAGGCTTCACATGAGAGGGAAAGCAGAGGAGGGAGCTTAAGTCTTCTCAGGGCTGCCTAGTGACAGGACAAAAGGCAGTGGGCACAAAGTAAACACATGAAGTGCCCCCTGAACATAAGAAACACTTTTTTACTGTGAGAATTGTCAACCACTGGCATAGGTTGCCCAAAGAGGTCACGGAATCTCCATCATTGCAAATATTCAAAACTCAACAGAACACAGTCCTGGACAACCAACTGTAGCTGACCCTTGCCTGACCATGAGGGTTAGAAGAGATGATTTCACATCCCCTTCAACCACTCAGAGACTCTGTGGGATTCTGTGACAACAGAAATATCTTGGGAGGAATATTAATATAAGGTAAGCAGATTGAGATACTTCTTCTGGCACTCTGTCTTGGGAATTTCTTTCAGGCAGAAGTGATGTTTTGATATTTAATAGAAGTCATCAATTTCATAGTTTCCCAAAAAGTTATTCTCTCTTTCTTTCTTCTGCCATTCAAACAATGATTAAATAGTTAACACTCTGAAAAGGCACTAATTTCAACTTGTCTGCAGACTCATAAGATCCACTGATTCATTTCAGTCTAACAATTTTAATAGTATCCCTGTAATCTGTAAGTGTGTTTACAATATAATACAGTTTAGACATGTGTATGGGTCAGTTCAGGGGCAACTCACCATTTGCATTAAGTTTTTGAACAAGGTAAATGCTTACCTTGCTTTGGTACCTTTGGACACTGATTCCTAATATTTTAGATAAGTGCATGCTAGAAAGCAACACATAGGAAATCACACTTGCTTGCTGATGTAGCCTGGCTTATTTACTACATATGTCTGTGTTAAGAACACTTAATCTACTCTTCAAGGTCTTTTATAGAAAAGCCAAGCTTTACCAACCTGCAAGATAGCAAATTTTTTCATGTTCTTAGTTTGAGAAAATTATTATGGAATCTAAAATATTCCCTAGGGATTAGTACAGAATAAGTCTTGAGTAGCCATATCTTGAGATACAGGTGTTGAGATGGCAGATGAGGTTTGATTTTTGGTCTTCATTCTTTGCTTTTTTTGAGTCTTGTCACCCTTTAAGACTTCAGCCCCCAAACTATAAACTATCAGCATGTTATTACACTGCAATAGCACATTACCCTCCTAAATAATGGTTGTATGCTTTTCCAAGGCATGAGAGAAAACATTTTGATTAGAAGCCATTCACCAACTTCACTCTTACACAGAGCAGTATAGAAACATGCAGTTGGTTCTAATCTTGTTTCTATAAATGTTAGTCATTTTTCTGACTTTCCTGACTTAGTTTTCATGTCTCAATATTTCACAACTAATAATTTAGGATATAGCCCTTAGATGCTCGAATATCAATACTATTCTGTGAGATTTAGGCATCAAAGTAATTAAAAAATGGGACCTGGGCATGTTAATAAAATGTCTTCTTCATGTTTCTCTTCCTCACAAAATTAATATATTCAAACCTTCTAACCACAAAGTGTTATTACAAAAATAAACACATTGAAGTTGTGGAGTAAACAATGGTTATATGATATGTAAGATGGTAGTTACATGGACTTTCAGTACTGGATTTTGAGAGGGATCAATGATGTGTGACAGTCCCATGCTAAAATTACTTATACTAGAAGGGTAGCTTTGCTACATTTTTTACTTTTCTTCTGCAAAGGAAATTAAACTAAAATGCCAATAGCATCCAATACCATGCTGTTGAACTGCATTTATTTTATCTAATTATCCAATGAATTTAAAATTTCCATTTTTAAATCTTGCTATTTATAGTCAGATAAAGGAAACACCCAAATTGTGACTTTCCCTTGCCCAGATAGCCTTCTATCCTACACGTTCCCTAAAAACATTCAGGGGTCTTGTATCATGCTCAGACCGTTGCTTTGTCTGGGTTCTGAGAACAACGAAGAAGTGTGCTTCACGGCCACAGATCTAGGAAAAACAGGGTCATGAGAGAGAATTAAATAAAGCAGTTGGAACTGGGCTTCTCAAGAAATTAAGGGTCTTCTCGTTCGTTGGTCACACCCAAAAAATATCTTGTCAAAGCAAACAGACTATATCAACCCAGATGTGATTAGAAGAGCCAAATGAAAACTGCTTACACAAAGCAAAACATCAATTTCTTGAGCCAATAGACACACCCAAGCCGACCATTTAATGCTTATCAATAACTACTTTCCCTATGAGGCCACTGAGCATTGCAGTGGTAGCAGTGAATCCTTGTCCTTGTTTCCTGCATGTTCCCTGGCATGAACAAAAAACTTTCATATTCTGGAATCAGTTGCAAAGCTTTCCTCAGTGGTGTTGTCTTCCTCTCAGTTCCTCTCCTTTAAGTCATTTCTTCAACTTGATGACAGAAACATGGAAGAAATCATGGCAGGAACCCTTTTTAGCACTATAGGATAGAGGATCAATTGCAAATTCTGTTGAATGTATTGTTGCTTTTACAAACACTCTCATATTGTCATCTGGAAATGCAATGCAGCACAAGACAATGAAAATTATTTCAAAGGACAAACATCCCTTATGTAGTTTCTGGGGCAGAGGAGAAATAATCATAGAAAGCAAGGATTTGATTTTCTTTAAAAAAAAAATGCATTCCTGACACTTGAACTGCAAGGAGGAGCGTACTTGTGTCTGCCTTTCTACTGTTGTGTCTGTTTCAGTATATATATTAACTAGTGAAAGGGTCATCATGGTAATAAGAAGTCAAACAAAATTTTTCTCTAATAACAGAATGAAATGCATACATAAATAAACTATGGAGGTCTCACTTAGACTAGACCATATTACACAGACCAGCTTAAAGAAATATTTCAAGATCTTAACCAAACAGAAAAGGAAGTTAAAAGAAGCTCAGTCATTGGCTGTGCTCATTTTTAATAATTCACAACTGGAAATCTGATAGATGTCTTCTCAACAAATAAATCATGAGAAAATTTTCCTTTGGCTTTTATCTGACATTTTCCTGAATTTACTTAAATCAAAAAACAGTATTGATTTTTCTATGGTTTAAGATTATGGTAAACATTTTTTGGCCTTGAATTTTGCTTAGGATCCAATTCTGCAACTGGATTTTGCTTATGGAACGAGCATTGTCAAGTAATAGTTACTAATTTCTCCTTACATTTAACCAGGTAACTTTAAGAAAGAATTATTGTCTGTATTAATCTGTGTGTAGTTGGAAAAATTCAAGTCCTTGATGTCCAGAGCAAGACAGAGGCATGGCAGTACAGGCTTCACTCTATTGCTATTACCCACTTATTTGCATTTTCAGCAAAAATGTTACTCTTATGATAAAGTCCCTAGAAGTATCCCTTTTCATATTCTGAAATTTTAAGTATGTATAAAATCTTTTCCTGCATCCTAAACACACATCTACACAAAACTAGATTAATTCACAAACAAATTTCTTACAGCCAGCTGTAAGAATGACCTATTACATAGCTTACAGATGAGCTGCCAAAAGGTAAGTATATTCAGTCTTCACTGAAATGGGCCACATGCAACCCAGTGACCTGGCTGTGAGTATTCCATTCTCAGTCCCTGGAGTATCCATCATCTCAGATAGCCTTTTTACTCTGTAATTATTTGTTTCTGCTAAACTCTAAAGTAATGTATGATGATTGGAAAGATACAGGCTGTATTTGATGTTTCATCAAAATGTAGAAAACTCTTTCATGATCAGAGTGTTTATTCTTCTATGCAGAGATGTTTGTAATTAGATCACAACTGGAATAAATACAAAATAAGAAATACAGTCCACTGTGTGTGAAAATACTCTAGCAAAACATTTTAATCAAAACTGAAGACAGAAGTGAGTGTTGCCAAATATTAAAAAAGCACAAAATCTTCATAACACATTTAACAAATACAGTTAACATAATACAATCAAGTAGTGCTCTGTTATAGCCACTGAAATTTAATTACATACAATCTTTTTTCAGTGAGCCTGCCTGATTGAAAACACTTATTTTCATCAGAAGGAAGGAGAGAACTAAACAAAATTTTAATAAATACTTTTATTTATGCAGTTAGATAGTCATACAGTCCTTGTCACCATAAAGACTAAGCACTTTAACAGTGTGTTTTACTGTTAAAATCATGCAAGATGAGTAGACTTGTATGCAGCAATACAGTTTCACATAATATAGTTGCTGCCTGCTGCCTCCAGTAATGAAATAAGAAGATAGCCAGCATACTTCAAGTAGTTCAGTAAAAAACTTATCTCCTGCCAGCACAAACATAGTTACTTACTGAATAAACAAACTTATTCCATTGCTGTGAAAGTAGCAAGTCTTTTTTTCCAGTCTGCATTTTACTTTCATTTTGCAAAGGACTATGAGAACATTGTGGTAATGATTTAATGACTAATAATCACTCAACTGCTTTTGATTCCCTGACATACTTCAACCCTGACAGGAAAGTACAGGTGATGATAAATTCTTGCATTTATTTTATATGGTTTTCTTTGTGTCACCAATTAAAAGGGCTACTGTAAAAATGCTTCTAGATTAACACATGCATTCCTTAGAATTGTTTCATTTGAACAGTGTCTTGATAATGTAAAATATAAAAACGGAAGTGATGGGCTTTACAGCACAAAAATGCTAAAAAATAATCTGAATTCAGTGAATTTGTAGGAAGTTCCAAAACCAACACCTCCTGAAGCAGAAAGGCCTCTTATTTATATTGAGGAAACACTTGATATTTTGCTGATCTCAGATTTTCAGCAAAAGTTCAAATGAAAGTGCAATGGAGTGCCCTATTCCTGAACAGTAATAGGAGAGAAAACTAAGCAGGAAGAAAAGTCAATAACTTGAGAGCACAAAAGGAGTTATCATCAAAGCTGACCTTCCGTCATGTACTCAGATTCCTATTGCAGTTATGAGATGATAAGTACACAGGAAAGTTGAGACAGACAGCATTAGGAGAAATGTCCTTAAAACCTGTTAAAAATGAAAGAGGGAAAAGAATAGAGAAAATACAATGCCAAGCAATGAAAAACAGGCTTAGGTAAGATTTTTCTTCAAAAGCATTTAATTTGATACAAAGCCTTGAAAATGCCAAATGTCAAATTTGAAGTCATCTTTTTCCTTAATACTCTCCTTTACTAGACTAGTCTTGATTAACTGGAATACATTTTCTTACAATTATTAATTAATCAGTTTCTGTTGGATAAAATACATATTGAAGTACTCTTTATTCCAGATTTTGGGCAGCATGGCAGCACTGTGATTTATTTTGAATATTATAATACTCTGGTCGAGTATTTGACTCATCAGCCGTAAATAACATATCTAATGTTGCTTCCATAGGTCTGAAAAATTCCATCTGTGCAAGATGCATATAGATGAATGAATCACCACAAGCATTTATTACTGGTTACATCTGCTTTCAAGGCACAAATAGATCTAACTACATTGGCTAGTTAAAAAATCTGCATGAAACCTGCAAAATTCCCTGGTACAATGGTTAGTTCAAAGATCTTAAATGAATGCCAGCTCTGTAGCTCACATAGTTCCTTTCCTGAAAGTGACAATATTTCCTTCTTTCTCTCTCATGAAACTCATCTGTTGAACTCTACCCAGTCTACCTCACCAATCTACTTTCTTCTTTCTATTCCCTATGTAGGAGCCTCTTGGCAGATATGTCTATGTAGTTTGAACTAAAACAAGGGTAGTTCTTTCTGAACTTAAAGAATCTGCTTAGGAGTTGTGTTTATGTGGCATGCAAGGTTTATTACACAGCTCCAGCTTCCAAGATACTAGCTTTATAAAGATTGTCAATAAAAAATAATAGTACAGTAGAATTTTATTTTAAGGGCAATTCATGCCTGAAGGCATCCTCTATAACTCGCTGTAGGTAAGCACTGATGTTGCAATTACAAACAGAAAAGGACACAATATACTTCATGTGACTGACACATTTATACATGTTTATGATGCGAAAATGGGATACACTGATATTGATTCTTACTTGGATCCTAATTTGATATATGTTTTTATTAAACAGACATTGACCTTTATGTGATCCCACTTATATGAGGGAATTTTTTCCATACATTCAGAGTATTAAAATATTGGGCTGAATGAACACTTCTACAGTGTTCATTATTTGGCTAATTTAAATAGTAATATCCTATCTGATGCACCATAACAGTACTAAAGATAGTATAGAGTACTAAAGATAGTATAGACACTAGAACTTAATTATGACATAGTTTTATTATGGAAGATGACATGTAATATTGATCTTGGACATTCTGTGAGGCTTTTAATGATTTAACTACTTAAAATACAGAACTTTGTACAAAAAAAAGGAAAAGAGCAAAGAAGGCAGCACATCGTATTCTCTTTGTTTATAATGGAAGAGAGACAGAAGTTTAACGTGTGCTTAAAAATAAAAAAAAACAGGTTGTCAAGTCCTACTCAGTAATACAGAACATATGAGATAGATAGATAGATAAGTTTTATACTGAATATATATATTAATCCTTTTGTTTGGAAGTTTTGTTTTGGAAACACAATTCTTTTGCATATACCAGGGAAAAAAATGATACTTCTCTGTGACAAGAATTGTGATGGAAAGCCATAGCAGGTAGAGTGGATAGAGTAAGACCTTTTTCTTGCACAGAGCAGCCAAAAAGGATAGTAAATGGCCTTCAAATACAGGAAAAGTGGATTTGATTAGCTTTTAGAGCAGAAAACTTGACTTAACAGTGCCTAGGCAAGACAGAAAACAAATAAAAAGAGTTCATAAAAGATTCTTTCTCTGCCCACTGTGCCCTTGTAGGAGAGGTTCTTGTTTCACGTGCTGGATTAATTTCAGCTGAATGAGCAAGTTTTTGAGAAGAACTGCTCCCTAGTACTCATGCAGCCCTTATTCTTTCCATGACTCCTGACAGATAACTGTGTATCCTTTTGAAAAAGCGTCCTTAAAGCAGAGATTCGCATTTCCTCGCTATGACACTGTGCTTGAACTAGACAGTTACAAGGAAAGGGGTCTTGTCATGCTTAGCACCTTCTCTTTGCTCCTTAAATATTCAGGCACTTTCAAGATCCAATAGCCATTCATTGAATTCGGATTCTTTTCATTGATTGAAGTTGGATCTTGATTAATAACATAGATGTAAGCAAAGGAAGAAAGGGCTTTCCCCCACATACAACATTTACGGATCAGACAACTCAGTTTACAGTAGATAAGGTACCATGTGGGGTGGTAATGTCTACCCAGGATTGTCCTCTCTTACACTGGATGAAATAATATTCCCAAATATAATGAACTCTAGAAGCTGGATACATGTACACAAGGCTTAATCAGAAATGAATCCTAATATTAGTAAAATGGGATAAAAACCACCAGTAAAGACCAGGAATCTTCATTTTGATGAAATCTAAGGGCTCTTAGCTGTAAGTCCAGGTAAGTGCAGCACAAGAACTGCTATATTCTGTTCTATAGAAAAAAACATTGACCCTTTTCTTTCCAAAATTCTGAAGTCATCAAGGTTTTTAACTATTTGGATTTGAAAATCCTAAACCAAACCATAACCTAAGATTCATTAAATCTGGAGGAATAAGCTACCTAGTCTTAAACAAACATGAAGTTTATGATATGGTAGATGCCAGCACAATTAAAATATCTTTGAGACATACAGTAAACTGAAGTCAATTGGGTTCTAGACTTGGTCTCAGTAGAGACTTATGCCTTTCCTTTTTATTATAACCTGAAGAATTCTGAAGATATTCAGAGTATTACATTCCACCATTAATCATCCTACATTAATTAAAACCATCCTACCAACCCAGGAACATTAGGTAAATCCATTGCTTATGCAGAGTCCAAACTTATTTCAGATGTTTATGGGTACCACAGTCACTTGGTGTCTCTACTTTTCTCTATAGTTCTTCAGACCCTAATTTTAGATTCAGGACCAATTTTGGAATCAAAAGGACCTGTACCTTAATACAAAACAGAACATGGCACTTGAACAACAGTCCTTCTTTTACTTTGTTCAATTCTGTGTAATACTACTGTCACCTGAGCTGTTAAACCTTCAGTTTTGTGATCTCACACCAGCTCTGGGTTTAATGGAACCTGGACAACTAATTCCAACTACTCAAAGCCAAGGAAGTCAAATTATCACTATATTTTAGCACCAAGTCATATAAATACCATCTGGACTCCAACATTTCTTTAGTTTTGAAAACTCTTGAAAGCTCTAACAGAGCTGAAGAACCAGCTCAAAAAAAGAAGATGTTTAAGATCCAGTGGAGAGTAGATTTATTTCATCTATTTTTGTCCTAGAAAGTGCCAGTCATGTTGGCTCTGGACTGGTGAGTCTGAAAATCCCTTTCCTTACTCTAATATAAAGCCTGTGCTTGATAAAATACCAGCCTACATAGCTTAAAAAAAACCAAACCCAAAATGTTATAGCCTAGCCCTTTTCTGATCTTTTAAAATGCTTTAATTGTCCTATAATTATTTAAACCTAAGCTCAATAGTTACTTGTGCTGTAGGCATGAGACTGCGAACCAATGCATTTCTGCCTTGTGCTCTGTGGGTTTGAACCCTATAGAGCTCAGTAGGAAGGTAACATCTAATGGAGAAGGAGACTTAGCCTGCCTTGCTGAGCCAGACAACACAAACATCCCTGCGGATTTCCATCATCTTTCCACCCTAGAGAATATTGAAGAGAAATGGGATGTTTGCTTTTGTTTGGGATGCACCAGCACCAGCTATTACCGTAACTTCAATCCAGACCTTTAATCAAAATACCAGTACTGTCCATAACAGTGCAGCTGGTTCGTTTCCAGTTGCCAGTATAGCACAGAGTAGAATAGATGTCATAAAAGCAAACTTTCATTATGTGATTTTTAAAAATTATTTATGGAGATAGATTGGTGAAGAAAAGTGTGATGTAGAAAAGTGTCTTGTTTCTAAAGTGATGTTAAAATGTTTCTCAAAAGTTGACATACACAGAGATAATCTGTAAGGCCAAAATATTGTAAATATGGAGGTACATTGCTCACTTTTGTTTAGCCAATATATTTTTCCTTCCTTCTGCTAAAAAAAAAAAGAACAATCACTCTATAACAGATCAGCTGTCTCTGCCAATTTAAAGGCTCAGAAAATTACTATTGGAATATTTGCGTGTCCTCACCCTGTTAGAATGTGAAGAACTAGAACCTAGAAACATAAAAAAGCTTTTAAATATGTTTTAATTTTTTTCCTCTGTACCATTGCTCCAGGTTTTCTTTATTATTGCATATGTGTGTATTTTACAGAAATCCACAAATAGTGGTAGCTTGTAGGTTTAATGATTGAATTGCCTCAGTAAACTCCTCTTTAGGTTCGCAGGGCACACAATAGATTGTCAAGTAGCTGAGATTGTTTAGCATTTCATTATACCAAACCTGATATATGACTATTATTTTGACATTGCTGCCTTGAGAGTCTTGAATAGCACTGTGAAAGAATACCTAATCAAATAGTCAGTGATATTTTATGCAGTAATAATTCTCTAGGGTAAAAGAAAGTCAATAAAAAGAATTAAAATATGAAAAGTTAAATACCGCTGCTCAAATTCTGTCAGATAAAGAGATGTATGCTAAGGCAATCCTAAAGATTTTCAGGGGTTTTGCAAAACTTTGGTTTAGGTAAGAAAATGTCAGCACTCTCTCAAATGTGTATTTCACAGAAGTTGCCTACTTTTCCCCCTTTAAATGGCAGAGGGGGGAAGGGGAGGGAAGTGGACATTTGTGGTTCAACCCAAGTTTTCAAAGAGTAAGCAAGAACAGCCAGAGAGACAGAATTGTTTTTTATTGCTCAGGTCTGCATTTACTAGACAGGAAACAAACTAGAGTGGTAAAGGAGTATACACCCTTGACTGCAGGCCAGGGAAAGGATTATTATGAAGTTTTGGGGAGTTGTTTTGTTTTGCTTTCCAAAGGCTGCAACTAATTGAAGTCTGGGGAGTTCTTCCTGAGACCAGATGAGGAAAAGGAGAACAACCAGAGCAGAGCCATTACCGAACAGCCTCCTTCTCCCTGTGTAAATGCAGGTCAGATAGAGTACAGGTTTTGTGCTGGCTCTTTGTACTGCATGGAATTTAGTTCTTACTGTAAAACCAATCAGGTCAGTTCATATTTAACTGACAGAGAACTCACTTGAAACTGTGTCTGACCCCATTACTGAAAAGATGTATTTGCTCTCTGTCACAGACGCTCAATGTTTATGGCCCCTTTATTGCCCCTCAGTCACAGCCTGCTATTGTGCTCTAAAGTGCTTTTTTTGAAGCTGCACTTTGCAATTTAGCAATTGCAACTAGTTTACCCTCATAGAGACCAAGACAGAGTTATCCTCATCTTCGCCGTCTCTGAGCTGGTGCAATTCAAGGTGCCGGTTTTGATCTTCAAAGTCTTATGCAGCTGAAGTCACAACAATTTGAAATTGTCTTCTCTTTAACAAAAATGGGAGCTGAGAAATCAGTCCAAAGTACTTCAGATATCATTCCCCAAGTGCATACCTTGGGCTGGGAGCAGGGAACTTTCCCTGAAGTACACTTGACTTTGGTATTTACTTCCGATCTTACCCAGTTAACTATCAGCTCCTCTCTGTTAAATATATAGTAAACAAGAGTTGGAATCTGTGAGGCTAGGTTTTGAGTTAGAAAGAAGAGTGCTAGTGCCGTAACGCTTTAAAGGAAGATGATAATGGTTATGATGATGACTATGTGGAAATATAATTTCTACTTCAGTTTCTGGGAAATTCCAAACTTGCAGGATTCATGTTTCTCTTGAAAGAAAACAGTCTAGTCCAGATAACTTTTTAAAAAAATCATTATTATTTTATTTATTTATTTTTATTGACAGCTGAGCTGCAACTTGTTTCATCTTAAGCAATTTGATAAGGACAGACACGTCAACAGATGACAGGGAAAACCAAACATATTTTGCTACAGTGGTTATAAGACTGGAAGATTTTCAGTGACATGGATGCTGCCTTAGACAACCAAGCGCGATTTCAAGTATTCTCTTTTGTACCTTTCCTATAGGTAAGCAAAATGTAACAGAATATATGAATTTTCTTTAGGATAGCATATCACAAAGATACCCTGGGAAGATAAATCTTTAAATGTGAAAGTAAATGATTATAACAGCTTTACTGACAATATTAAAAAAAAAAAAAAAAGGCAGAGAACACACAAAATGAAAATTCAGTAAATGAAATGAACATTCAGTAAGTATCAAAAGGACTTTGTCAATATTATTCAAGATGTTAGAAACCTGTTTTAGAAGGTAAACCTACCTATATTAAGCAGACTTATAAATACAATTGCCTGGACATCATGGCTCCAACACTTTATCTGAAGTGCTAAGCACCATTACCCACCATTGGAGAATGATGGCATATCCCTTTATTCTTCATCTAAAGTACTTGTTGTCAGTATCGCATGTGTATAGTAGGAAATCAAATCAGAAGCCTACAATTTTTTGTTATCTTCACCAGATACTTTTGACAGATGCTCCTGTCCCAGCTTATGGGAGGCTATTGCAATTAGCTACCACTGCACTTCACCAGGCATTAAGAATTAAAGTTTAGTCAAAAGTTTAAGCAATCTGTGGCCCTGACCTTTCATTACTTAACTTAGCAATCAACCACAATATGGCCATGAATCTGAAAGGTAGGAAATTTCATACTCCAAAATTACAAAATATTTGCAACTGTATGGTGTGAAAGTGTGATTTGTTTCTAGCCCTTAGCTATAATGGCCTACCATGTTTCCCTTTTAGCCCTTTTCTGGAATGCTATTTTCAATGCAGTTTATTTTATGCAACTCACTTTGAAGCAGTTTTCACAGAAGAAAAGGTCATTTGGCCCAGTGGCACTTGGATAAAGGACTCAGTATAATTCCATTTAGGGTCTTTAGAAAGAAGATGAGATGCTAAATAAGGCAGTCAGCTGTGTCTGCTGTGGAAATCTATAAGGACAGGGATTTTTGACATAAAA
This sequence comes from Origma solitaria, assembly GCA_013397895.1. NCBI lineage: Eukaryota > Metazoa > Chordata > Aves > Passeriformes > Acanthizidae > Origma > Origma solitaria. Next base: position 900,011 of record VZRL01006572.1, read on the forward strand.
CTTTCCAGAGATTTGCTCAAAGTGAACATTCCTAGACTGAAATGGTATGTATGCACTATTCGGAAATGTACTTAGTATTTATATACTGCAGTTAGTATCTGCTCTTCCTAACCTAGAATCCTGTACGCTCATTTGGCTGATAGATTTTAGTGGTATATCTTATAGGAAATAATGATTCAATGTCTTCAGAAGTCAATTTGACTTTTGGAAGAAGGCCATGACTTTAAGGTCCTTAGGGATTAATTGTTTAGCCAAAGAATATTTTACCTTCTGAGAATCTCGGAGTGCCTTGCAAATTTACTGTTACACTATGTCTCTCAGGGAAGTAACTTTTAAAGCATTTTCTGTAGTTTTTCCAAAATTTTATAAACCCTACCGTTCAGGACCTACTCAGGCCCCTCCTTTCTGCTGACACTATGCAGTGCAACATCTCCTGAACTTTGTCGAGGAAGTTGGGGCTGACTTTGAATGAGAGAGAACCACCTTATAAATACATCGTTTTGTTATGATTTATTATTTTGGAGAAGGAGCTGCCATTTCGCACTTCTTCTTTGCTGAGCTTTGAGAAATACACCTCCCTTGAAGAAAAGAGAAAGGAAGGAAAAAGAAGAAAAGGGAGAAGAAAAAGAAAGGGAAAAAAGAAAAAAAAATTTAAAAAGAGAAAATAGAAAAAGGAAACAGAAGGAAACAAAAAGGAGAGAAGGAAAGAACTATTCTTAACGTGGCCCTGAGAGAGTGGGAGATCCCGGGCTCAGCCCACTCGGAGCCTCCCAGTGAAGCTGGCGGCTGTGCCC